>PVKP010010650.1:22959-64158 GCA_004027715.1 Plecturocebus donacophilus | reverse complement strand
TGTGTGTTGGTGCCGCATTCTCTGTTCTTCATATCTGTCATCTCTCTCGTAATTTTCTCTCTCCTCCACCTCCAAATGTGGGAATTCCTCAGGGCTTGGACTTGGTGAAAGTATTAATTATAAGAGCAGTTGACTCCTGTTCCACCCCAACTTTCCATCCAAGGGCCATACAAAGGACAGGGGAGGAATCTTAAGCCACTACCTGCAGCGAGCCCAGCCCCTTTCCACAGGCCACCCGGGGGAATGGATTTCTGCCTCGTCCTGGTCCCTCATAGTCTTTCTAGCAGTGGTGCCGGCAGGTGTGTGCGATATAGGAGTCTTCCTGCAAAGCGGGGCGGGGCGGGGCGGGGCGGAGCAGCAGCAGCAAGAGCCCAGAGAGACTCCTGCTGTGCAGCCCAGCAGCTCCAAAGGCGGCACCTGAGAGCTTGTTGGAAACGCAGACCCTCCGGCCCCCACCTGGACCCCTGAACAAGCATTTCCACAACATCCGTGGGTGATTTGTGTGCACATCAAAGTTTGAGAAGCTCTGCTCCAGGGTGCAGGCTCAGTTTAACCCTTTTTTCATAATCCATTTTTTGTCTGCCTCCAGAGTCTTTTTTTGAGACACAGTCTCGCTCTGTCGCCAGGCTGGAGTGCAATGGCGCGATCTCGGCTCACTGCAACCTCCGCCTCTCAGGTTCAAGCGATTCTCCTGCCTCAGCCTCCGGAGGAGCTAAGATTACAGGCACCCGCCACCACGCCCAGCTAATTTTTGTATTTTTAGTAGGGATGGGGTTTCGCCATGTTGGCCAGGCTTGTCTTGAACTGTTGACCTCAGGCGATCCGCCCACCTCGGCCTCCCAAAGTGCTGGATTACAGGTGTGAGCCACTGCGCCCAACCTCTCGAAGTCATTCTTTACAGTGAAAACCCCCAACTCCTCACCAGACCAGACCACATATTACTGACTCTCTTTACTATTAATACCTACTTCATTTTCAGGTGATATTTTCCCTCAGTATAATGTTCTTACCATGAACAGGTCTTCATTGCCAGGGCACCCAGTGGTCACATATGCACAATTCAGCCTTCACTGAAACCTTAATTCTACTTGGGCTCTGTGACTGTGTCCTTTGGTTTGCCTCTCCCTCACGAGAATGCCAAGACGTGACACAGCTGTGTCAGCAGCTTCTGTTTTGTTCTATCCACAAGAGTCGCTGATTCGAATACTTTCCTCCGAGTTTTAAAAAGTTAACTCATTCTGTTTCTACTCACAAACCTTGATATATTTCCTTCCTCCCACATTGGACCAATATTGCCCTCCAACAGTAACAAAATATTCCTGGCTAACAATGGTTACGGGACATCATTGACGTGGCTAATCTCACTTTTCCTCACCATTACTCCATCAGGTAGATTCGAGTATTCCTTTTACAGATGAGGAAACTCGGGCTGGAGCAGTAAGTGGGAGCTGGCTCCTTCTCTTTAGGAGACATTACCATTCTCATAGCAAAATATTACTTTTACCCTGATGGGTGTGTGGAGAATCATTATTTTACTTTTGTGTTTCACTATTTCCATAAGGAAAAAGTACATAAAATCAACACAAATAAGTACTATCTGTAATAGTGGGCGACTGTCCAATGTCTCTTTCCTGATCTGACCTCTTCTGAGCTTCATCCAGATTTCTAGATCTAGGACTTTTTTGACCTCCTTACTCTTGTACACCTCACAAACATTGGAGGCCTAATGCACCTTTTATTAGTCCGTTTTTACACTGCTGATAAAGCCATACCTGAGACTGGGCAATTTACAAAAGAAAGAGGTTTAACGGACTTACAGTTCCACGTGGCTGGGGAGGCCTCACAACCATGGCGGAAGGCAAGGAGGAGCAAGCCACACCTGACTAGACGGCCGCAGGCAAAGAGCTTGCGCAGAAAAACTGCCCCTTACAATAACTACCACATCTCGCGAGACCTATCACGAGAACAGCATGGGCAAGATCATTTCCCATGGGAAAAACCTGTTCCCATGATTTAATTACCTCCCACCAGGTCCTCCCACAACTCTTGGGAATTCAAGATGAGATTTAGGTCGGGACACAGCCAAACCATATCAAACCTAAACCTATGCTCCTGCGATTTTCTCCCCAAATTGCTCTTTCCCCTATCTTTCCCATTTCAATTAACGGCGTCATCACATACCCTGTGCTCCAATTGGAAATCCAGGAGTTGTTTTGGGTCTCTCCTCTCCAGCACCTCCTAAATCCACTCTGTCACCACGTCCTGCCAGTCTTAACCTCAAAATATGTCCTAAGTCCGTTCACTTCTTTCTGCAGGGTCAGCCACCACCATTGCCCAAGGCATCATCACCCTTCACATTGCCCTGACCCCCTCAGTGGGTTTCCCACTTCTATCCTTACCTCCCTTCAGGGACCAGATGACCTTTTAAAACAAAATTGCAGCTGGGCTTTGTGGCTCACACCTGCAATCTCAGCACTTAGGGAGGCAGAGAGAGTGCATTGCTTCAACACAGCAGTTCAAGACCAGCCTGGGCAACATGGTAAAACCCCGTCTTTACAGAAAAATTTAAAAATTAGCCAGGCATGATGGTGTGTACCTGTAAAACCAGCTACTCTGGATGGTGAGGTGGGAAGATCACCTGAACCCTGGGAGGTCGAGACTGCAGTGAAGCAGGATTGTACCACTGCATTCCAGCTTGGGTGACAGAGTGAGACCCTGTCTAAAAACAAAAATAAAATTGGCTGGGTGTAGTAGCTCACACCTGTAATCCCAGCACTCTGGGAGGCTGAGGTGGGTGGATCACAAGGTCAGGAGTTCGAGACCAGTCTGGCCAGCATAGTGAAACCCCGTTTCTACTAAAAAAAAAAATACAAAAATTAGTCGAGCATGGTGGTGTGCACCTGTAATCCCAGCTACTCAGGGGGCCGAGGCAGGAGAATCATGTGAACCTGGGAGGCGGAGGTTGCTTTAAACCGAGATCACGCCATTGCACTCTAGCCCGGGCGACAATGCCCGACTCTGTCTCAAAAAATAATCATAATAAAAAATAATAGTAAAAATAAAATAAAATTAAAGTATAAATTGCACCTACTTAGTTAGAACCCTTCAATGACTTCCCACTTCCCTTAGAATAGAATACACACTCCTCATGGTCCCTTATGTGACCCTGGGTGTTCTGGCCTTAGTTCCTCTCCCGTCTCATCTTGCGTCACATTCTCTGCATTCCTCACCTCCACCAGATGTCCTGGTTCTCTTTCAGTCTCTTGGCTGCCCCAAGATTTTTTTGAGACAGGGTCTCCTTGTGTCACCCAGGCTAGAGTGCCACGGTGCCATCTCAGCTTACTGAAGCCTTGATCTCCTGGGCTTGAGCGACTTTCCCACCTCAACCTCCCAAGTAGCTGGGACTACAGGCATGCCACCATGCCTGGCTATTTTTTTGGACTTTTTGTAGAGATGGGATTTCGTCAAGTTGTCCAGGCTGGTCTTGAACTGCTGGGCTCAAGCAATCCTTCCGCCTCAGCCTGCAAAGTGCTGGGATTACAGGCATGAGCCACCACGCCTGGCCTTACATATTCCTTCTTCAGAGAGAACTTCCCTAAGCACCGGATCAGAGCTGGTTTTCCCAGGCAATCTTTATAGTGCCGGATTCCATTTGTGGCAACCATCACAATTTGCAATTATATATTAACTTGTGTTTAAGGGTTAATGATGGCCTGTGATACTCTGAGGATAGAGAATATAAAGGCCTTTATGTCCAGCACCTAGCACGGCGACTGGCATATATTCTGTGTTCACTAAGCATCAGGTGAAGAACTGAATGCCTTTGTTACTTTCTTTTTTCTTTTTATTTATTTTTTTGAGACGGAGTCTCGTTCAGGCTGGACAGCAGTGGCATGATCTTGGCTCACTACAACCTCCATCTCCCGGGTTCAAGTGATTCTTCTGCCTCAGCCTCCCAAGTAGCTGGTATGACAGGCTTGAACCCTCATTCCCGGCTAATTTTTGTATTTTTAGTAGAGACGAGGTTTCACCATGTTGACCAGGCTGGTCTCGAACTCTTGGCCTCAAGTAATCCACCCACCTCAGCCTCCCAAAGTGCTGGGATTATAGATGTGAGCCACTGCACCCGACCTGCAATCTTTTGAAGATGCCAAATAGTTTGAGTTTTTCTTCTGGCTCTGAAAGCAAATAATTTTCCTTTTTAAAATTATTTTATTTTATTTTAAGACAGAGTCTTGCTCTGCTGCCCAGGCTGGAGTGCAGTGGTACAATCTCAGCTCACTGCAACCTCCACCTCCCGGATTCAAACTATTCTCCTGCGTCAGCCTCCCAAGTAGCTGGGACTACAGGTGCGCGCCAACATGCCGGGCTAGTTTTTGTATTTTTAGTAGAGACGGGGTTTCACCAGATTGGCCAGGCTGGTCTCGAACTCCTGACCTCAGGTGATCTTCCCTCCTCAGCCCCTCAAAGTGCTGGCATAAGTCGCCGAGTCCAGCTTGAAAGCAAATAATTTTCAGAAGCATCTCCTTTCTCTAAGTCCTCCATCTATTTCTTGTATTCCACGGTCTTTGTTGGTACACTCCAATTTGTTTTTTCTCTTAATTCATACAGAAATAAGGAAAGACCCTTCCAAACTCTGTGTGTCAACAAGACAGTGTGTGGGTTGCCTGTCGTCCCGATTTATATTCACTTGGGTACTGGTTCAACCCCTTGATAAATCTGAAGCCACTGAAGTGGGCAAGTGGAGGGGCACAGCTTCCAGTTTTGCATTTTACTTTCCAGTTGGCTTTTCTTTACTGTGCCTCTTTGTAGTCTGGTGGTATCTCCTTCCTCTCATCCTCTCCTGTCTGATACTGGATGCCGTGCTCCTAAGTGGAACAGTTTCCCTGTCTCTATGGTTACCCTTAAGTGCCTAATGGGGAGAATACGCTCTATGCTATACCAAGGCCAGCCTCTCCTTACTTCCTGCCCAGTTGATTACTGGAACTGATCTCTGTTTCAGTGTAAAAAGACAGCGGGTGCTGGGCGTGGTGGCTCATGCCTGTAATCCCAGTGTGATGAGTAGAATTTTCAATGCTGCAAAAGAAGTAGCACTCGAATATAAATTTCTTCAGCAAGGCAATTTACTTCTATAGAAGGGTGCGGCTCTCAGATGGAACAAGGGGGAGTGCACACCTGGACAAGGGAGGAATAGGGGTACTTATGCCCTGACGGGGGTCATCCCTACTGCTGTGTGGTTCCCCTATTCCTATTAGCTAGGATTAGACCGCACAAACTAGACTAATCCCGACTGCCTATTTTAGAGAGCAGGGGTCTGAGCTGGACGGGCAGCGTGGGTGGTTAGGCGGGAAGGACGGTTACAGGCGGGTCAGCGCAGGTAGCCGGGGGTGACCTAGGTCAAAGAAGGTGACCCGAACAGGTGACTGAAGCATGTGACTGGGATGAGTCAGGACGGAGCCGGGGCACCGGAACAGATGTGAACTACTAATTAGGACCAGTGGGGAAGGTTGTTTCCTGGAACTACAAGGAAGTTAGATTTTAAAATAGAGAATTAAAGAATAAGAGAGCTGAACATACTGACATACTGATTCTTTGAAGAGAAACTTGGGGTTCACTATATCTAACACCAGCACTGTGGGAGGCCGAGGCGGGCAGATCACATGAGGTCAGGTTGGAGATCAGCCTGGCCAACATGGTGACACCCTGTCTCTACTAAAAATACAAAAAATTAGCAGGGCATGGTGGTGCATGCCTGTGATCCCAGCTACTCAGGAGGCTGAGGCAGGAGAATCATGTGAATCTGGGAGGAGGAGGTTGCAGAGAGCTGAGATTACGCCACTGCACTCCAGCCTGGGTGACAGAGCGAGACTCATCACACACATCACATAGCACACACACACACACACACACACACACACACACACACACACACACACACACACACACAGAGGATGACTGGGCGCACTGCCTCACGCCTGTAATCCCAGCATTTTGGGAGGCCGAGGGGGGCGGATCATGAGGTCAGAAGATTGAGACTAGCCTGGGCAACATGGTGAAACCTCGTCTCTACTAAAAATACAAAAAAATTAGCCGGGTGTGGTGGCGCGTGCCTATAATCCCAGTTCCTTGGGAGGCTGAGGCACGAGAATCGCTTGAACACAGGAGGCGGAGGTTACAGTGAGCCGAGACCATGCCACTGCACTCCAGCCTGGTGACAGACCGAGACTCCATCACACACACACAAAAAAGGACAGTGGGTAGATGGAGCTGGGGACAGGCTCAGGAACAAAACTGCCTGCCTCACAGGCAAAATTGCCTCCCTCCTGGGAATCGAGAGGTGATTGCCCAGTCCTCTGGCAGCTAAGGGCCTGAAGCTTGGAGTCAGAACACAGTTGGTGGAGCAAGAACAATGTACCTTTACCAAAAGAGAAAAGTCTTTCTTTTTTGAGACGGAGTCTCGCTCTTGCTGCCGAGGCTGGAGTGCAGTGGCACGATATCAGTTCACTGCAGCCTCCGCCTCCGGGGTTCAAGTGATTCTTCTGCCTCAGCCTCCGAGTAGGCGGGACTACAGGTGTGTGCCGCCACGCCCAGCTAATTTTTTGTATTTTTAGTAGAGACAGGGTTTCACCATGTTGGCCAGGCTGATCTACGAACTCTGGACCTCAGGGGATCCACTTGCCTCTGCCTCCCAGAGTGCCGGGATCGCAGGCGTGAGCCACCGTGCCTGGCCAAAAAAAGTCTTTCTCCAGTTGCTCTCACGAAGGGAAGCCTGGGTATTCCACAAGGTGAAGTATGGATCTGCTTCTTTCAGTCTAACTTTACTGGACTTAAAATTATTTTCAAGGCAGCTCACAATTTTAGATGACATTGTCTGTCATTCTTTGTTTTAATGGGCTCTTTATTCTTTTCCTATAAGGGCATGGGAGATTTTAGTGAAAAGTTGTGAGATATTTCACTGTGGGGCTGTAAGATCCTATTTTTTCTTATTCTCTTGTAACAAAGTAATCTGCAGATCCACAGAATATTCATGAATATGATTTTCTGTTTGCTTGACATCTGCTCCCATAGCTCTGTCAGTGAGGAATTCATCATTCCCAAAGCTTTCCATATGCTTTTCCGCTCTGCATTTACCCATTCAATTTCCCCTGGCACAAACCCCCTTCATTTTTGGCTGCTAGTAACTCAGGAACAGGATGTTTCGACCCTCCCCTTGTTTTGAGCCTGAGGACACTACACTGTGACTCTGTGTTTCTAAGTCCAAACATTTAAATCAGAGTTCTACCAACTCTGGCCGGGTACGGTGGCTCATGCCTGTAATCCCAGCACTTTGGGAGGCCAAGGTCGGTGAATCATGAGGTCAGGAGATTGAGACCATCCTGGCTAACACGGTGAAACCTTGTCTCTACTAAAAATACCAAAAATTAGCTGGGCATGGTGGCTCGCACCTGTAGTCCCAGCTACTTGGGAGGCTGAGGCAGGAGAATTGCTTGAACCTGGGAGGCAAGGCAGAGGTTGCAGTGAGCTGAGATTGCGCCACTGCAATCCAGCATGGGCAACAGAGTGAGACTCCATTTCAAAAAAAAAAGAAAAAAGAAGAAGAAGAATCACATCTTCTCGACAAAATTTAGGCCTTCAAGATTTGTAGTCCCAGCTACTTGGGAGGATGAGGCAGGAGAATCACCTGAGGTCAGGAGTTCGAAACCAGCCTGGTCAACATGGAGAAACCTTGTCTTTATTAAAAATACAAAAAAAAAAAAAAAAAAAAATAGCTGGGCGTGGTGACAGGCGCCTGTAGTCCCAGCTATTCAGGAGGCTGAGGCAGGAGATTGGCTTGAACCCGGGAGGCGGAGGTTGCAATGAGCTGAGATCGTGCCACTGCACTGCAGCCTGGGCGACAGAGCGAAACTCTATCTCCAAAAAAAGAAAAATAAAAAGAGAAAGAAAAGAAAGAAGCTCCTGCCTCGAGTGACCTTCCTGTGCTTTTTTGCGCATCCTCTCTTGAAAGCCCTTTTTCATATTCTCCTCCTAGAGAAATCCTACTTAATCTTCATGACCAAGTAAAAAGCCAGTTCCTCTATGAAACTTTTCCTGATTTTCATCAGCGGCAATTTGAACTTTCTGAGCTCCCACAACATGCTGCCTTCCGTGATTTTTACTTGTTTATGCTCCTCTGCTAGATGGACAGCAGGGTGTTTTTTTCAGTCCCAACTAACTTCACTCCTTCTACCACCCACATAGCAGGTATTCAATAACAGTTTGAATGTGTGTTTCCATTACAGAAGATGGAACCCTACAAAGAAACTTCTCTTATTCTGTATCTAAGTAGAATGTTGATAACTTTTGAATAGGTTTCCTCTTCAAAACCATGTATATCATGCCGTTCTATCTTTATCAGCTTCTCCTCTCTCTCAAATATATTCGATTTTCAATAATTTTGCTTCATCAGTGGAATTGTCATCCTTTTCATCTTCTCTAGATTCTGTTTTATTTGCTTTTCACATTAAATGGAATTTGACTATATAATTTAAAAAATCAGGCCGGGCACAGTGGCTCACACCTGTAATCCCAGCACTTAGGTAAGCCGAGGTGGGCGGAGCACTTGAGCTCAGGAGTCTGAGACCAGCTTGGCCAACGTAGTGAAACCCTGTCTCCACCAAAAATACAAAAAGTCGCTGGGCATGGTGGCACACGCTTGGAATCCTAGCTACTCGAGAGGCTGAGACAGGAGGCTGCAGTGAGCTGAGATTGCGTCACTGCACTCCAGCCCGGGGGACAGAGCAAGAGCCTGTCTCAAAAAAAAAGTATTTCTCACAATAGGGGCATGGTTAGATAAATGACGGTATAAGCATATTATGGAATACTAAGTAATTACTAAAAATATTATTTTCAGGCTAGGTGCAGAGGCTCATGCCTGTAATCCCAGCACTTTGAAAGGCCGAGGCAGGCGGATCACCTGAGGTCTGGAGTTTGAGACCAGCCTGGCCAACATGGTGAAACCCTGTCTCTACTGAAAACACAAAAATTAGCCAGGCATAGTGGTGCGCACCTATAATCCCAGCTACTTGGGAGGCTGAGGCAGGAGAATCGCTTGAACACAGGAGGTGGAGGTTGCAGTGAGCGAGACTGCACCACTGTACTCCAGCCTGGGCGACAGAGCAAGACTATGTCTCCAAAAATATATTATTTTTACAGAAATTTTAATGGCTTATGAAATTTTTAATATAATTTTATGTGAAAAAACAGAATAAAAAAAGTGTAATTGCACTGATCACAGTAACACTCACCTTCAGAGGCAGTTTTCTACTGACTTCTTATTTTCCTGAGTATGGGTCACACTTTGCTGTTTCTTTTAAATAATATATTGTAGCAACTCTGGACTCTGTATTAACCCATCCAATCCAAAGGGTGGTGGGTTTTGCTATTGTTGTTTGATTTGTTGTTTGTTTAGTGATCTGCCTGGATTAATTCTTGCTTCTATTCCCCACCTCACTCTCCGCCACCGCCCCCCTCCACAGTGTACAGCCACTGCTCAGTTTTTTAAATTCTTGCTTTTAAGCCTGGATTCCCAGGGATCATTTCTGAGTCAGCATAGGTCAGCCAATGACTGGTCAGAAGTTGTGTTTAAACACCTTGAACCAGCAAAGGTCTCACCCTCTGCTGATCAACGTGTGTGACCTGGGGAATGCATTCAAGCCAGAGCAGTTTCCAAGTCTATTTATTCGTTTTGATTGTGTTTGCAAGGCTTCACATGCAGGCAGGAATAAGCAGCTTGCTAGGGCCCTTTTAGGTCTCTTCTTGGGTCCACATGGCCCTGCACATGATGAGCACGGGCTTCTGGACCACCAGGGATAAGTGGGATCTTATCAAGCTGATTTTGGCTATTACATTCCCAGGATCTCCCTGTTAAACTGCTCGTTACTCCATCTGCCTCTCTATTACTAGCCCAAATCACTACTGAGACCTCAGGCTAGCTGCAATCTTGGCCACAATGAGGCAGGGGATTCTCCACACTCTACTCCAAATGAACTCAGCCCCCTCCCATAGCCCTAGAACTTCCATGACACAAAGCATCAGGAGAAGGGTGTTGAGATGGGAGCAGCCCTGGTTTAAAATATCACAGACTCCCACTGTTCTTAGGGAGGGGTTCAGATTTCCTTGAATAAAGGCTCCTCAATTTGTTGTATGCCTTGGGTCAACTTCCAGTCTTAAAATTTTTTTTGACAAGTTCGTTCAGTTTTGTCATTGCTTTTTAGGGAGAGGATTTGCTGAGCTCCTTGCTTGGTCTTCTTGGAAGCACTGCTCCTTAAACCATATGAGTCGTAAAAATTATCCTGGCCTGGTGTGGTGGCTCATGCCTGTAATCCCAGCACTTTGGGAGGCTGAGGCAGGAGAATCACTTAAGATCAGGAGTTCAAGACCAGCCTGGCCAACATGGTGAAATCCCGTCTCTACTAAAAATACAAAAATTAGCCAGGCGTGGTGGTGGCACACGCCTGTATTCCCAGCTACGTGGGAGGCTGAGGTTGCGGTGAGCTGAGTTTGTGCCACTGCACTCCAGCTTGGGTGACAGAGCAAGACTCTGTCTCAAAAAAAATTAAACAAATTCATCCTACTCTTAGGAGAAAGTGGGACCTTCCTTGCTAAGTAAAATCCCTAACGTAATGTCATCTTGGCAAAATGTTAACTTCAGCCTAGAAACTAACTGGTCCTGGAGGAGGAAGTCCTGTTTTGTAGACCAGAGTACCTGAATTAGCAGTCCTGTGCTTTTTTTTTTCCTTTTTAGAGACAGGATCTCACTCTGTTACCTGGGCTGGAGTGCAGTGGGGTGATCATAGCTCACTGTAGCCTCAGACTCCCGGGCTCAAGCCATCCTCCTGCTCAGCCTCCCAAGTAGCTGCGCTGTTTCCTTTCAGTTATTCCTTAGCGAAGCTTTTTCAAGAGCATTCGTGGATCACATATATTCCGTGAAAAAGAGCTCAGCTGTTTGGTTTGCAAACAGTCGAATGTTTGGTTTATACTGAGCTAAACAAAATAAAAATGAGTTAACAGCTGGACTTCTCGGAGCCTTTAATATGCTAATGTTAGTTGAGATTCTCTAAGAAAGAGAAATGTAGTGTTTCCCAAGATTACTGTGACCACTGAACACTTCCCCCAACAGAGCATTTCATGGGATTAATACTCTGCAAAAACACCCTTTGGTCTGTTCTACTTGATATTTTCGGCCTGGATTACTAAGATGTTAAGGGAAGAAGTATTTGTTGACAGCTGTGAGAGCTGTATGCATCACCCTTCTAGACACAGGAGCAGTGGTAGTGGAAATGAATGGAGGGAAATTCCTCGGGGAGGTCAATTTTGGCAGACAGTCAAGCTCTGTAATACAGGTATCCCCCTCACCAGGAGCATTTCATTGGCAACATTCCAAGTTTCTGGTTTCTATTTTTAAGGAGGACCTTACCATGTGCCAGACATTAAGTCAGAGTCTTGGAAAGTAAACACACAGTATTTACCCTCAAGGAGTCCGGTCAAGGTGGGATGGAGAAGACAGTTCTAATCATGTGTTAGGGGAGATGGGGTCTAGGTATCCACAGGTGTTATGATAAGACCAAGGGGACAATGTTAACCTGGCCCAAGGGGTTAAAAAAAAAAAAAACCTGGGTGGGCACAGTGGCTCACAGCTGTAATCCCAGCACTTTGGGAGGCCGAAGCAGGCATATCAACTGAGGTTGGGAGTTCGAGACCAGACTGACCACCACGGAGAAACTCCATCTCTATTAAAAATACAAAATTAGCCAGGCGTGGTGGTGAATGCCTGTAATCCCAGCTACTCGGGAGGCTGAGGCAGGAGAATCGCTTGAACCCGGGAGGCGGAGGTTGCAGTGAGCCAAGATTGCACCATTGCACTCCAGCCTGGGCAACAAGAGCAAAAACCTCCATCTCCAAAAAAAAACAAAACCAAATCTGACAGATGCCCAAGCTTGTTCTTGAAGGCCAAGAAAGGGTTAGCCAGGAATGGAAAAGGGGAAGCATGTGTGCAAAGGCAGAGAGGCTTAAGAAAACATCGTCTATTCAGGAACTCCAATTAGTTTGCATAGCTGGAGTATAGAATGTGAAACAGACTGATCAGGTACAAAGAGAGCAACGCACGCAAGGCCTTGTGTGGCACACACGCTAGGGAATTTGGATCTTATTCTCAGGGTGAAGGGAGATCAGTAAAAGGCTGCTGAATCTTAGGATCAGATTTACCTTTTGAAAGCTCCTTCTGGCAGCAATGTAAAAAGTGAATTTTGCCAAGGCAGGTGGATCACTTGAGGTCAGGAGTTTGAGACCAGCCTAGTTAATAAGGCGAAACTGACTCTACTAAAAATACAAAAACTAGCCGGAGTATCATTCCAGCTACTTGGGAGGCTGAGGCAGAAGAATCGCTTGAACCTGGGAGGCAGAGGTTGCGGTGAGCTGAGACTGCACCACTGTACTCTGGCGTGAGGGACAGAGTGAGACTCTTGTCTCAAAAAGAAAAAAAAGTGGATTATGGAGGTAGACGATCAGAAAGCTCCAAAAGGACAGCAAGAATGACGAGGGTCCGAACTAGGACAGTATCAATGGAGAGGGCAGCTAGAACTGGATTAACTACGATGTTGGGGTTAAGTGGGGGAGAGGCATTCCCAGGTTATAAGTGAACAATCACAGGCCAATCGCAGAGCCAGATAATAATACAGAAAAGGTAAGAGGCATGTTTTGGGGAAGGAGATAATGGATTCAGGTTTGCACTTGTTCAGTTTGAAATTCCAACACAACACGTGAGAGATGGTTGGAACTCTGGGTTGAGAAGTACAGATTTGATGGGTATCAGAATAAAAGTTGTAACCCGGGTGCAGTGGCTCATGCCTGTAATCCCAGCACTCTGGGAGGCCAAGATCGGTGGATCATCTGAGGTCAGGAGTTTGCGACCAGCTTGCCCAACATGGTGAAACCTCATTTCTACTAACAATACAATATTAGCCAGGCGTGGTGGCGCCCGCCTATAATCCCAGCTACTTGGGAGGCTGAGGCATGAGAATCGCTCAAACCCAGGAGGCAGAGGTTGCAGTGAGCTGAGACGGCACCATCGCACTCCAGCTTGGGCAACAGAGTGAGACTCTGTCTCAAAAAAAAATGAAAAGAAAAGAAAAAGAAACCAGTTGTAGATGAAGCCATAGGTGTAGGTATGGATGAGATAGTACAGAGTGTAAACTGAAAATAAAGCAAAGACAAAAACCCCAGGACACTGTAATCTCTCACCTGAATTGAATTTGTCTATTACATATGGAATTTGTCATTATGCTGCAATAAACATTTAGCTCGGTGCCTACTTACAAAGCATCATGCTAGATATGAGGGCACAAAGAAGAATGAAAGATCTGTTCACCCAAAAGACTATGAACTAGCTGTGGAGAATCATGCCCAATTGTTCTGCAAAATGAAATGAAATAGAACTCTAAGTGTGTTGAGTGTAGAAGAGGCAATTAATTCAAGGGAAGAGCTAACACAGCTTTCGGGAGGGGAGGGAAACATTTGAGTTGGACTTTGCAAAATAAGTGGATTTTAACAAGCAGGGCAGGGGAAAGAAAGGCAAGTAATTTTAGGTTGGAAAGGAACACATGTAAAGATCACAACAGAATGGAGAGTAGAAGTGGTGGGGAGAAAAAGGCTGGAAAGGTTGCCTGAGGCCAGGATCTAGGTGCTTGGGAATCCTGCTGAGTTTCTTAGGTGTCCATTTGAAAGATGGCATACACATGCCTATGTATACCCAAAGCCTCCACTCAGCTCTAAATTTCAGAAATGCCTGTAAGACCAATGAATCAGAAATGCTAAAGGAAATCTAAAAATCATCAAACTAAGGCTTGAGGCTTGTAAATGCTTTTTCTCAGTTCCACATTTTCATTTTGCAAGACTGCAAAACTCTGTTAGTAGAACTTTAATTACTTGGCTTCATTATAAAATTTCCATTGCATATAAGAGTATAAATAATTTCACTCTAATGCTCTCATTTGAATCTGTGGCTGAAAGCATTGGCAGAAATCACATTTTCATGGCACTTCCTTGGCATGTTGAAGGAAAACAAAATGTATTCTGCTAATCAAGTCATTAGTGACTTTGAAAGTGATGGATTAAATAAAAAACAGCAAATAATCAGAGATAAAGTGTATTTTAAAGATTAAAAATATTTTATTTAAACTTTTCTTAATAAACACTTTTACCATTTTTTTTTCAATTTAAAAACAGAATGGATAGCATAAACATGTTTGAATAGATTATATCCACGGCTTGGGAAAAATTACCTGACAAAAATGTAAAGGCTTTCAAAACAGGTATAAAAGGCAAACCTTAAATTATTCTAAGATTTTTATATCGGCCCTAGGATTATTTGACTACTGGCCCAAAATGTACCTAAAGGTCAAAATATTTTTCTATAGACAAAGTATGCCCAAGAGGTATAGGGCATATACAAGTTAGGTAGAAAATAACCTCTCCCAATCACCTCACTGGAACATTCCTTCAAAAAGCAAACACCTAATCCTTACTATATACTGATTAATAACATCTTAAATGCAGTTGTTCCCAAAATGTAAAAAGAAAATCTAAGAATTTAAGGGAGAAGAAAGCTGACAGCATTCTCCTCAATGTTAGTTGTGTAATATTGAAGTTATGCAGTGTACTGAAAGGATATGATTTTCCATGAATTTATCTATTCCAGTCTATGCCTAGTGAATATCTGACTTTATAAACTCTGGATAAACTAATTTTTAGGACTTCCATTTTTAAGATAAATCTCTTTTTAGAAGATATTTATCCCCAAACCAACTCTAAATGTGACTGAACAAACATATGATCTCCAAAAACGTTCAGAATACGAAACAAAAATCAAAAATGTATAACAGGCAAACAAGAAAACTGGCACTAGCAGTTTTACTGCCATATAGCCCTCAATTGATTTACACTATTATCTATGCTGTGTTTTACTTTAGTCTAAAACTTTAAATTATGAATTCTCAAAAGAGCTAGTCTCCTCTGAGATAGCTTATCAACTGAAACAACAATTTATATTATAAACTGAAATGTTATGACCTACACCCACATATACATATATAAAAATAGTCCCACTGAACGTTTGACATGTTTAGATTACGCAGCTCAAATAATCTGTTATAAAATATTTTAAAGCTTAGTTTCATGTAATTAAGACAAAACTCCATTTTTATCACTTCTCCCCACACAAAGCGTGTGTCCTTTACTATGACTCGAACAGGCTTCCCAGAATGAGGTGTCCAAAGGTGCTGCTTTAGAAAAGATAAGTGAAGGGCTCAGTCAGTATTTCACAAATTCTAGTAACACTCACACAGAGCAGAGTAATGAGAACACAGAAAGCTGTCTCCAGAAAAGCTAATAATTCTATTAGTTACGCTTTGCTTTTTAAAAACCAGTAGCATTTCTTCCAACACAAAACCTTCAATGTGAAAAACTTGTATTTTGTGAAAAGGTTTTAGTGCAAGGAATTTCTTTAAAATCAAAACTTAGAAGGCCAAAGACATGGAAGAGAACAAATGGTTCTAATTAAGATGCAATTAACGAAGATCAGCTATTTTTGTGAACTCTGGCATTTAAAATGTAAAGTGAAAATAACACGCATAAAGATCATAACAGTTACACCGTATATATTCAAATCTCTTACTGAATTTTTTTAAAACTGCTTTTTTGGGCGTATACAATGTATATAAACAAAATAATTCCAAATGAAGCACACACAAAATAAACTTGAAAAAACTGCTATGAAAAAATTCTCCATAGTTTAGTATAACAAAAATAAATCTCTCGCAGCAATTAAACCATAATTTTAAAAGGGAATGTAAGTTAATCATGGATTTAAAATAACCTAAATTAGAACTACATATAAACAGAGTTTTCTCATACATTCAGAACCCAAGCAACAGCAACTATTCTTAAAGCTCAAAACTGATTACAGCTAACATCAGGTCCGACATGCCTTACATGAAGCTGAACCCAGAGTTAGTTCAAGTTAAGATTTCACCAATTTTACAAAACATCAACTTGGATCTTGGCCTGTCTTTAAAATGGAAGACCAAGAATACTCAAATATTTGCCCAGATGTCACCCTAACTAGGGCCATGAAGTCATAAACAATTAAAGAGAACCACCACTATAATGTAAAGCCTTTGATATGGATACCTGGTCGGATGGCTCTTTCTTGGTCTTTTCCAGCAAAAGACATCAATGAGGAAAATAATGAAGACGTTATTTTCTTTAAAGCAAAATAGCACACATACAAAGCCACTAAACTAATGTAGTAGAAAAAAATTTAATTGGCTAACTTATTCCTAGCTTTCAAAAATACTTTTTTAATGTAGAAAAACACTTTTACCCATATTACCATGGGAAACAAGATACCGAATTCCATGTTTGGAAAGTGTAAGTAAATGATAGGAATAGTTAATGAAAATTTAAGTCTCGTACATAAAATAAGATTATTATTGATTTCTGAAATCAATGCCAATGGTTTTCTTTTTTAAAAGCTACTTGCGTACCTGACTGTTTCTTAAACCCAAATGCCTCCAATTTTGGAGTCTGAAGATCAGGTTTAATCTCATAGTATACCTAGTAACTGCAAAACACAAAAACCCAAAAACCAAAGTCTTCACATTTCCATGACTTCATACTTGCATTTTATGTTCAACGGTGGCAGCAGCAAAAAAAAAAAAAAAAAAAAAAGTGAAATTAGAAAATTTATACATCAGCAGCCATATAGAAGGCATTGCAATATTGCACCAATATCCTAAGACCTGGCAAGTTTTGCCAGAGTAGATCTAATCTGTATCAGATATAGACTACTCATGCGAAAACAGCATCAATTTCAACGATCCACTCCCAGGTTATTCTTGCTGAACTTTGTCAACTATATTCTTTCCTTTGCATTTAAAGAGTTGAAAGGTGCAACTAATCCTATAACACTTACTATAAATGCTTTTAAACAGCTATTCTTGATCCATTCTGAACTTTATGTTACTAACTTTCATGCTAGTAGCTTTCAGTCAATGAAACGAAACCTGAGGGCTTACATCCCTAGTCGCTGGGTATTTTGTACAAAATAAACAAGTAGATATAACCAGTAACATTAGAATTCTATGTCTTATCTCTAAGTCAAAACTGAGCTCAAACTTTCTAAGAGTTTCTACCTTCCATTCAATAACAAATGCAGCAGCCTTACAGAATGTAAAAAATGGGAGTTGCACTTACTTTTAAGGGGCCGTGATTTAGGAGTCTGGTATTACCTAAATGCTCTTTAAAAGTGCTTGCATGCTGCAGGGTCAGAACTTGTCATATACCACTCTGATTCTCACTAAAAACAGGGCAACGTTAAACAGACTGCAAAGAAAAACATTTTCAAAAAGAAAAGACATACATCGACAAAGAACACTAACATTTACTTTTGAAAATAAAATATAAAATGTTAATTTTCATACCCATACATGTTTCAGAAATATAAGAAGTTCAAATATTACTGAATCAAGTATGGACTGAAGATAGGCTACTTTGATAGCAAATGAGGACTCCAGTTATTTTAACTTTCTAAAAATGTTAACAGGTGAAAAGACGTTACATCTAAAATTCAACAAGTATGGCGAACTGTGTGTGCAAGTGCACTAGCTTAAAAATATAGAATCCTAACCACGCATAAAAGGGATGTGCCTTGTATATTTATAGGTTGTATGCGAGTATGAATATGCTTTCACTAACACAATGCGGATAAGAGAAGGCAGCTTAGAAATAGTGTTTTGAATATAAAAAGTTAATTTTGTAGAAAATTTATATTTTTGCATTTTCAGCAAAAAGCCATGCAAAAAGGTCAAGACTTTTAATTTTTTAATAATAAAACCAAAAAGTTTAACAGACTGAAATAAATGTTCGAAAAGGTTTCAGATAGAGATAGGGACTGAAATCACATCCAGTGACACTTATCGGGTCTTCTCTTAGAAGATGCATGACTCCTACACTAGCATCTGAAAGAAATGTTTAAAGCAGAAAATCAATTTCCCAGATAAGTGAAGCATTCTGTTAAACTCCTTCTGGAAGTAGTTTCAAGAGCTAGCACTTAGAATTAACTTATTGCGTGAGTTTGAGGCCACTGAAAAGAAAAAAAGGATGCTAGCACAGAATGAAAAATTCTTACGATGTTAGACCAATGGCTTTGATAGTAAAACTGGTGAGGTTTTGCTTTATATGTTTTAATTAACTACTTTATTACAAACAAATACTTTGTTTGCCTCTTTTTTTTTGGGAGAAGGATGTCGTTAGTTGCAACGCCTGACCTCATCCAGTACATAGTCCGGAAAATGCAGGTTGCATACTTGTAAACCATCCAGCTTACAGGGCATCCGAGGGTATTCATCTTCCTTCCACTTGTTTTCATCAGGATCAAAAGTGAGAATGGAATCGCTGTAATGACCATTATAACAAAGGCCTCCAAGAACCATTATTTGTTTGTCCAGCACGGTCACACCATGGCCACTTCTACCAATCGGCATGGATGCCAAGATGGTCCACTGATCAGTCTCTGGGTTATAGACTTCGGTAGAAGGGCATCCCTGAGATTCGAAAGAGGCCCTTAAGATCACACAGACGCCACCAAAGACATAAAGCTTGCCATTGTAAGAAATCATTTTGTGAAAGCATCTTGCGTAATTCATCTTGCTCTTATTCTCCCAACAGTTGGTAACTACTTGAGTTCTCCTGGTCCGTTGTTCTATGGTCCCTTCTTTGCTGGGGTCAAACACGCACACTTGCTTGGAGGTGGAAGATGAGGTGATGCCACCGGTGATAAACAACTTGTTATTGAGCACTGTCCCCTCATGTCCATATTTGTTAACTGGATAAGGATCCACAAATTCCCATTTATCATTGGTGATGTCGTATCTCTCAGTTGAATAGAAAGTCTCATCTCTGGTTCTGCCTGCTACGGCGTAAATAAATTTCCCAATAACACCAACAGCAAATTCAGAGCGTGGTACAGACATATCTGCCATCTGCAGCCAGGAGTTCTGTCGCGGATCATACCTGAATACTTTGGAAGAAGCATGGAATTCACCATCTGGGCCCAGCTCTTCCCCGCCTAACAGGAACACAAAATTATTAACGATAGCAAGGCAGTCAGGTCGCAGAGGTACTTGGGGGCCTTCTAGCTCCCACCAGACTCTTGGTTTCTTTAAGAGAAGTATTTTACTGTTAACCATGCTATGTCCAATCATTCCTCGAAATACTGTAGTTTGCGGTTTTGCAGAACGGATACGGCTTGACTTCATATCCAACAAAGGCTGCTGGTGAACATTCTGAAAGTAATTCAATGCTTGGTCAACTTCATAACGGAGCTGTCGGGAGTATCTATAAAATTCTGATGTCTTAACCTAAGAATACAAGAAAAATAATTTGATCAAAGTAAAAAGCATCAAGGGAAAACAAATTATCAAATCCCCCTAACATGATCATCTTAGGCTCACTTTACTAGGACTGCTTTTCCTGCTAAGATCACTTACTTTCTTTTGTTTTCTAAAAGCTTTTTTTAAAAAAATCGTATATTTTTAAATTTGTAAAGATACGTACATTCTCAACCTTTTAAAAGTAAACAAACAATTAGGTATCTATTATGTTAAGCTGTGGGCTACAAGTAGGGGGTATGAGGACAAATACAGTCTTTCAAAGTAGAGGAAACCATATCCACTGTTTTCTTAACCACAAGTAACACTACAAAGCCGTGACTGAATCATTTGAGGAGTTAAGTTAGTGAAAATTTAAGTACATGTAAAATTTCAGGTTTTTGACATAAAGACTTGGTCTGATATCAACTCCTGTAAGAATTCAGGCCTGGACACGGTGGCTCACGCCTGTAATCCCAGCACTTTGAAAGGCTAAGGTGGGCAGATAACCTGAGGTCGGGAGTTCAAGACCAGTCTGATCAATATGGAGAAATCCTGTCTCTACTAAAAATACAAAATTAGCTGGGCATGGTGGCGCATGTCTGTAATCCCAGCTACTCAGGAGGCTGAGGCAGGAGAATCGCTTGAACCCAGGAGGCAGAGGTTGCGATGAGCCAACATCATGCCATTGCACTCTTCAGCCTGGACAACAAGAATGAAACTCTATCCAAAAAAAGAAAAAAAAAATTCAGTAGGTATTAGGTCAAATTTTTAAAATTATTATTATTCTCATGCCTATAATCCCAGCACTTTGGGAGGCTGAGGTGGGTGATCACCTGAGGTGGGGAGTTCAAGACCACCCTGACCAACATGGAGAAACCCCTTCTCTATTGCACTCCTGCCTGGGCAACAAGAGCGAAACTCCGCCTCAAAAAAAAATTATTACTATATATTTTTAGAGATGGGGTCTTGCTGTTGCCCAGGCTGGTCCTGAACTCCTGGCCTCAAGCGATACTCCTGTCTCAGCTTCCTGAGCCGCTGGGATGACAGGTGTGAGCCACTGTGCTTGGCAAACATTTTCCCTTTTGCTATTGGAGCTGGAGCTACCTAACTATGATGACTACCAAGATTTTATACAGCACTTTTGGCCAGGTGTGGTGGCTCATGCCTGTCATCCCAGCACTTTGGGAGGCCAAGGTGGGAGGATCACTTGAGACTGGGCAACAAAGCAAGACCTCATCTCTACAAAAACAATAAAATAAAATAAAAGCACTTTTGGTCAGGTGCAGTAGCTCATGCCTGTAATCCCAACGCTTTGGGAGGCTGAGGTGGGTGGATCACAAGGTCAGAAAATTGAAACCATACTGGTCAACAAGATGAAACCCCATCTCTACTAAAAATACAAAAAATTAGCCAGATGTGGTGGCACACGCCTGTAGTCCCAGCTACTCAGGAGGCTGAGGCAGGAGAATCGCTTGAATCTGGGAGGCAGAGGTTGCAGTGAGCTGAGACTGCACCACTGCACTCTAGGCCTGGGAGACAGAGCAAGATACCATCTCAAAAAATAAAAATGAAAAATAAAGCACTTTTAAGTATTGTGCTAAGCGCTATAGGGAGAAACAAAAATAAGTATAAGATGTGATCCGTTTCCTTAAAGAACCTAGAATGTATTTGGGAAAGTGAAAACAAATACAAATTTACCAACGGGTAAGTAAGTCAGGTGACAATTAGGTATGAAGCCAAACAGCACATCTGTGAGTAGTGCAGAATTAGAGATATAGAATATATTAAACTGGCCCAAAACATTCAAGAGAAACTTTGTGAAAGATGTAGGAAGTTGGAAACCAAGCAGAAAAATCCTGTGTCATAATAAGACAAGCATAAGAGGGTCTTAAATTTGGAAAATAGTAATTAGTATAGAGATTAAAATCTACAGACAACCATGACTGATTTGAAATAGGGTGAAAGAATGAAGACTCAAATGTGATTTGAGCATTCAGACTTAAGGTGATAGAGAATGTGGTGATATCAATAAGGGAAAACAGGGAAGATGAGCTGGTTTCGGAGAGGTATTCATTCAACTTCATTGGTAGGGTGCTGAGGAGGAAATGTCTAAGAGCCTGTTGGAAATCTGGGATGACAGCTTGGGAGGGAGTCAAAACCAGGTGTATACATTTATGAGCTCCCTCCCTTTGCTTCTCCTCTTTTTCCTTTCCTCCTTCCTTTCTTTAGCGCATTCATTTCTTGCCTTAGCCCAAAACAGTGTTCAAAACAAAAAGCACAACAAATTTGTTTTACGTATTTTGTTAACTGTATTCAATATAACTAATTTCCTTTGTAATGTCAGGCGTTTTATCATTAAAATCATTATTTTGAGAAAGGGTCCTTCCATGAGCTTCACCAGATCAGCAAAACAGTAAATGGCACAAAAAAGGCTGAGAAACCCTTGTCCAACTCCATAAGAGAGAAAACTAACACTGGCCAGGCACAATGGCTCATGCCTGTAATCCCAGCCATTTGGGAGGCTGAGGCAAGCAGATCACCTGAGTTCAGGAGTTCAAAACCAGCCTGGCCAACACCGTGAAACCCCGTCTCAACAAAAACTACAAAATTAGCCGAGTGTGGTGGTGCATGTCTGTAATCCCAGCTACTCGGGAGACTGAGGCAAAAGAATCGCTTGAACCCAGGAGGCGGCAGTTGTAGTGAGCTGAGATCACGCCACTTCACTCCAGCCTGGGTAACAGAGTGAGACTCCATCTCAATGGAAAAAAAAAAGAAAAAGAAAAAAACCCAATATTGTTACTGCACTGGGTGCTTTACATGTGTATCTCACTAATTTATTCCTCCTGTGAGAGTATGATAACCATCCCTGTTTTCCTGATAAGAAAACTGAGACTTAAAATGTTAAGTAATTTGTCCAAATTGCTTATGTAACTAAAACTGGTAGAGCTGGGATCTGAACCTTAAATAAGGACAATTTTACTTCAAAGCTCATATAATTTTCAGAAGGTTACAACACAGCTTCCATTACTCTTCAGAAAAATCTTTACATTATATACTCATTTATTAAAACACTTACCATGTTCAATGAATGAACCTAATAACCCCTCTCAAATAAAAGACAATATAATTGCTCTTAATAAAAAAAATCAATCGTATGAATTACAGTGATTGGGCATCCAGCCCAATTCTTCCTAGCACAAATAACTCTGGAAAAACCATAGCAAATGATGTATACTAGTAAACAAGTAATTTCAGTAAAACAAGTAATAAAGGAAAAAAGGTGAGAACAACCTAAGATCTTCTATTTTACTACTTTTACTTCACACATAAAAAGTTAAAGTGGGCTGGGCACAGTAGCTCACACAAACATTTTTGCATTTTTTTTTGTGTATCATATTTATAAACAGAGTTCTTGCCATTCAAAAAATGGTTCTCCATCAAAATGATTTTAAAAGCCCAGGAGTTCGAGCCCAGCCTGAGCAACATGGTAAAACCTTGTCTCTACAAAAAATACAAAAATTAGCTCAGTGTGGTGGTACACGCCTGTAATCCCAGCTACTCAAGAGGCTGAGGCAGGAGAATTGCTTGAACCTGGGAGGCAAGGGTTGCAGTAACCCAAGATCATGCCACTGCACTCCAGCCTAGGTGACAGAGCGAGACTCCAAGACTCCGTCTTGAAACAACAACAGAATCCCCATCCGCCAAAAAACAAGAAAAAAAAAAAGCAAACGAGAATTTTTTTCATATTTTCATTTTCCATTCATTTCTTCTAAAAATTGCCTAATAGTGTGCCTTACCCATTTTTCTCATCTTTTTCTTACTGACTTACAGGAGCTAAAAGGCAACACTCTGAAAATCAACAAGAATCATAAACCTCAAATTAAATATTTAAGTGCCTACTGTGCACATCCAGTGGTCTGAGAGGTACACAGGTTTTCAAATAATAGAATCCTGTCCAGCATGGTAATTAAGCACCATGTCTGGTGATTAAGGATCCAATTTAGGAAATTTCTGACTTTGAAACTCATAAGCTGTGGCAGTCTTGGGCACATAGGTAAATATCTTTAAGCCCATATCCTCAACTGTATTACTGGGATAATACATTTATAACCCTATGACAGGAGAGAAGTGAGATTATGTGAAAAGGATTTAGTATGGTGCCTGTCATGTGGCAGTGTGCAAAAACTATCAGCTGTTATTAGCTATTATTAATGACCAGGGGATATTTGTGAAAGTGTCACTCAGCTTTAATCAGTGCCTCTGATGACATGCTTTTGCCTGTGTAAAAATTCAGTGTTTAGAAGATAGAGGAGAAATGAGAGAAACTGTTACTTCGAACCTAATCCTCACTAGTGAAACATGATTGGTAACGTGCAAATGGGAAGAAGCTTTAGAGAAAGCAGCCATGTTGTTTGGAGATCAAGAAACAAAGGAAGGAGAATGCTGCACATATTGGATAGGCAGATTTCAAGTTTTTCAAAGAAAAATTAGGATCAATTCCAAGATCAGAGACTGTGTAAGGAAGCTCAAGAAGGCTTGGAAGCTCTCAAAAGCATAATGCTGACTGCATAATTGCAAAATACACTGATAAGAGGAAGAAAAGAGGAAAGTATCTAAAAACTCTGATGTGCTGCACAGAGAGCTTTCTGGAATTCAGATGTTAAAAAACCACTTACAACAGATGGTAAAAATTGGGCACAAAAAGCAAGTATTGTAACAAGTGAAATAAAGCTACAAGAACATAGTGAATAAGGCTAAAGCCTCAGGACGAACTGTGACTTTACAAAGTAAGAGATATGGAATAAACGGCATTTTATATATTAAAGAGTGACGCCCACCCCCATTGGGTGGTTAATGTAATATTAACAAATAACAAAGAGAAACAACCCTACTCCTATTTTATTTCCATTCTCAGCTAATAATGTCTTATTCTTTCCAATCTGAGGATTAAATACAATTACTAAGAAGAAACTTAAATCCAAGACGGTTGAGAACAACAAGAAAAACTAGCTAGTTATTCTCACCAAGTTCAAGTCATTCGATCTCACAAATCACGTCCTGGGATCCTGAGGCTTCGTAGATAAGGCTGCTTAATTGCTTTCTGCAATCTGTGTGGAATCATGATGAACGGGACAGGACTAGAAGCCAGACAGATTCCTGACTACAGACTGGTTACCCTGAGGTAGATCCTGTGTTGCTGAAAAATAGCCCTTGAAAACAAAAAAGCACCCCACACTTGGAGGCAGCATGAACTCACTGGGTAATGCCAAGGCTGACCCAGTTTCCTGCTGAATTTTTGATGATGTAACAGCACTGATAGAGAATGAGAGAACCTATGACTTCAGCAAAGTAATAACCAACAATGTCTACTCATAAAGAAAAGAGAAACACCAGGGACTCATGAACCACCTGAAGTTCAGTAATAATTGTGTGTTAATGCATTTGGAGGGTAGGGTGAGGTGACTGGAAGTCCAGAGTTTATGTTAGGTGCTCCAGGGACCCACGAACTCCAAATGTAAAGCTTTAACTGACTATCCTAAATATGAACTGAAGTGACATGGCAGCCATAGGAGCTAACAAAACTGTAAACTAAATTAAAAGAACAGATAATCCCGGCTGGGCGCAGTGGCTGACATCTATAATCTCAGCACTTTGGGAGGTCAAGGAGGGCACAATACTTGAGCTCAGGAGTTTGAGATCAGCCTGGGCAACATGGCGAAATCCTGTCCCTAAAATAATAATAATAAAATACAAAAATTAGCTAGGTGTGGTGGCATGCACCTGTGGTCCCAGCTACTTGGGAGGCTGAGGTGGGAGAATAGAATAGCTTGAGCCCAGGCTGAGGGTGTAGTGAGCCATGACAGTGCCACTGCACTCCGGCTTGGGCAAAAGAGTGAGACCTTGTCTCAAAAAAAAAAAAAAAAAAAAAAAAGAGAAAGAAAGAAAGAAGACAGACAATCCCACCCTCTCCATTCAGGCAAAACCACAACTAAGACAGTGTTCAGTTATATCACTATACTATTAAACATTGACAAAGTGGATCACATCTGGAAGACAGTGAAGGAATTCAAAAGGAGAACATGCTCAAATGGGTGAGGAATGTTTCAGTACAAGAGAAGACTCAGAAAGATGGCAACTGTTTTCAGGACCAGTAAGTGAAGTTAAAAGGGATCTTACGCCAATATAAGAAAAAGTTCTGTAGTAAGAACTGTCAAAAGAATGGATGCTCATTGCCATTATTGTTTGTAAGAGCATAAAAACTGGAAATAACTCAAATTACCTATCAATAAGACATTCGTTGGATAAACTCTGGTATATACTATATGCAGCTGTGAAAAAGAGTGAGGTTAATCCATATGCACTAACACAGATATTCAAAATGTTAAATGACAAAACTGCAGAACAAAATGTATAATATTCTCAAAAAATAAAAACGGACTGTTTTGTAGTCAGCTGTGTATGTAGGAAAAAAATGTATACACAGAAAATGTATGGTTACCAGTGAGCTCTTTTTCAATTATCTACAGGTTGGTCTTAGGATTTTTCTTTTTACAAGGACCATGTCTCTGCTTTGTAATAAGAAAAAGGTTGGACAGGTGTGGTGGCTCATGCCTGTAATCCCAGCACTTTGGGAGGCTGAGGCAGGCGGATCACCTGAGGTCAGGAGTTTGAGACCAGCCTGGCCAACATGGCAAAATTCTGTCGCTACTAAAAATACAAAAATGAGCCAGGCGTCATGGTTGGCACCTGTAATCCCAGCTACTTGGGAGGCTGAGACAGGAGAACTGCTTGAACCCAGTAGTGGAGGTTGCAGTGAGCCGAGATCACACCACTGCACTCCAGCCTGGGTGACAGAGTGAGACTCTATCAAAAAAAAAAAAAAAAAGCGTTATGGATATGTATTTCCCCCAATTCAAGGACTGTTAGCTCCCAGAGCCAGTGAGCATCCTGTCACTGGAGGCAGTCCAGGTGTGACCGTGTACCAGGAGCGCTGGAGAGGGATTCCAGCATCCCATGAAGGAGTAGGCCAGATGCCCTTAACAGCCTTCCTTCCTTCTACCTTCCAACTTCAGACTCTTGCCGATATCATCAAATTGGAGTCATTTACTAGCCTTTCACTTTACACCCAATCTTCTGGTCTCTCTGTTCTCTCCCTATTCATTCTATTGTGCTCCTTTGAAATCTGGGTTCCAAAGAGTTTATGAGAATCACTTCAATTCTAAAGTCCAAATCAAAGCTACATATCTTTATCTAATTTGTTTTACTTCTAAGCCCCCAATAATGGAAGACGTGCCTTTTGAGACTGCTGACTGTTCCATCAAAGAAATTTATCTCTTATTTCTCTTTGCCAAGGCTAGTTCTAGGTTCGCCCTGCTCTTTTCCCAAAGCTATTCACTGCTGTGATTTGCCTCTAAAACCACACAACATCATTAAGCATAACCAGTTTCTTCTTTCATTATAGAAATGGGAAATTAATGCCTCTCTGATAATCCTGGACAAAGCAATTACAGATATACTCAACTTTGAAACAAAAGGCATACGGCTGAAATCTTCTATGTGAATGGAAAAATTTTAAGCACATTAATGATGGGAGCTATCCAAAAAGAAATGCGTGGCTCATCTTTCCATTGAGAAGGCACTTCTCCCATCCTTCATTCCTCACATATCAGTTTAACTATCTGTGTATCAGGTGTTCTCTAGGAGATATGGAAAGAATGACATATCTTTCATGTTCTGAATAACTTTGTTTTGCCTTTCGTAAGATTAAATAACTGTCTTTTTTTTTTTTTTTTGGTCATGTTTTAAAGCTTGGAAAGAATACATTACCACTTTTCTTGCTTTGATGCTTTAAGAAATTGTATTATGAAAAACATTTTGTCCTATTCTGCATATAATTATATATATAATTTCAGTGGTCGGAAAAAAATTCTTTTTTAAATTTACTTATTATTTAATAAAACAGATATTGGGTCTCACTATATTACCCAGTCTGGTCTTAAACTCTTGAGCTGAAGTGATCTTCCTACCTCGGCCTCCCAAAGTGGTGAAATTACAGGCATGAGCCACCATGACCAGCCTGAAAATTTAAATTGGCCATTTCCTCTAAAAATCTTTTAGTTTAATGTAATTGTGTATACACATATGCATATAGTTGACAATGAAGTATAGTTCCTGTAAATATGTATATACACGTACACACACACACAAATTTATATTAAGTTGCAGAAATCATAACTAGCTATTACTGCTGGGCAAAAATTTCATGTTTTTCCATTCGCTGTCAAAATGTTACATAATCCATGATATCCAAGCTCTTACGTTTTAAAGGTAATTTGTATATACTACCCTTAATTTTGAGAGAATTAAAATGAAACTTGCAATAAAATTCAACTGGAATCTAAAAAAAATCTATTCAAACTGACTACAGTCTATATACTTTAGGCTTTTAGCCAGCTTTTTTTTTTTTTGAGATGGAGTCTCACTGTTTCCCAGGGTGGAGTGCAGTGGTTTGATCAGCTCACCGCAACCTCTGCCTCTAGGGTTCAAGCAGTTCTCCTGCCTCAGCCTCCCGAGTAGCTGGGATTACAGGCACGTGCCACCATGTCCAGACAATTTTTGTATTTTTAGACGAGATGGGGTTTCACTATGTTGGACAGGCTGGTTGGTCTCAAGCTCCTGATCTCATGATCTGCCCGCCTCGGCCTCCCAAAGTGCTGGGATTACAGGCATGAGCCACTGTGCCCAGCCTACCCAGCCAATTTAAGATACTATAAGCTGTTTCACTTTTTGAAATAATTTTTTTTTTTTTGAAATGGAGTTTTCCTCTTGTTGCCCAAGCTAGAGTGCAATGGCGTGATCTCAGCTCACTGCAACCTCTGCCTGCCAGGTTCAAGCCGTTCTCCTGCCTCAGCCTCCTGAGTAGCTGGGATTACAGGTGCGCGCCATCATGCCCAACTAATTTTTTTTGTATTTTTAGTAGAGATGGGGTTTCTCCATGTTAGCCAGGCTGGTCTCCAACTCCTGACCTCAGGTGATATGCCTGCCTAGGCCTCCCAAAGTCCTGGGATTACGAGCATGAGCCACTGTGCCCGGCCGCGAAGTAATGTTTAAAATATTCGATATACTGAATCAAATAAAATACCTTTTATTAGTTTACCTATCAGAAGGATGGCGGGGGGGGCAATTCCTGAACTTAAGATGGTGTCCAGCCCTATAAAAGAGGTTAGTTGTGTGAACAAATACCTACCTCTCTGGCCCTTTCTACATCCGAAAAATGCTAACCTAATCGTTAGAATGACAAGTATAAGGAGGTATCAAGACTGATCTTGGTTGTCAGTTTTATCATCCCCTCCCCACCATGATGCAATCTTCCTAAGTAGTTACTATTGTGGTGCTTTGATGCTGAAACAAATAATCCATATCGGGCCAGGTGCAGTGACTCACATCTGTAATTCCAGCACTTTGGGAGGCTGAGGCAGATGGAACACCTGATGTCAGGAGTTCGAGACCAGCCTGGGCAACATGATGAACCCCCGTCTCTACTAAAAATGCAAAAATCAGCTGGGCGTGGTGGCGGGCACCTGTAATGCCAGCTACTCAGAAGGCTGAGGTAGGAGAATCGCTTGAACCAAGGAGGCAAAGATTGCAGTAAGCCAAGATATCTCACCACTACACTCTAGCCTGGAGTTTTTAGATGCTATATTGCAAAACTATCTACCCTGGTATGAGAAGTCTTTATTTATAAAATGTTGCTCAGAACTAAATCTAATATTGATTTACGTAAAACAAAATAATCACAAAAAAAGCTAGGTTCAAGATGCCTTAAATTAATCCCTTTGTCCTGAAGAACTGAGTTAATGATCAGGGATAAAGCTATGAAAAATCAGTTCATGCTAAGCACAAATGCTTTCAGTAATACTGTAATTATAGTCAAATATCAAATGGTAAATAAAGACAAACTATAGTTAAGAATTTACCCACCTTCTCCTCTCCAAGCAGGCAACAGTCAAAAGGGAACTGAACTTCAGAAATAAAGTGACCAGGGTAAATAGGGGTAAGGGAGAGGCCCCCTCAGGGCAAGATTCTAAGAGCTTAAGCACAATTTGGTGAAGTTTTCTATTCCTTCAACTCTTCTAGAGAGTAAAAAATATTTAAAAAATAAATGTGCTTAGAAAGTGTAATTTCCTTCCAATTTCAGTGCATAGAACACTATTAGAAACTTAAAAAGCTGGGCATGGTGGTGTACCCCTGTAGGCCCAGCTACTCAGGAGGTCAAAGTGGGAGGACTGCTGGAGCCCAGGGATTCAAGGCAGCAGTGAGCTATGATGGTGCCACTGCACTCCAGCCTGGGTAACAAAGCAAGACCTCGTCTCTAAAAAAATTTTTTTTGGCTGGGCATGGTGGCTCATGCCTGCAGACCCGCACTTTGGGAGGTGGGTGGGTCACCTGAGCTCGGGAGTTGGAGACCAGCCTGGCCGACATGGTGAAACCCCACCTCTACTAAAAATACAAAAATTAGCTGGGCATGGTGTTGGGTGCCTATAATCCCAGCTACTCTAAGGCAGGAGAATCACTTGAACCCAGGAGGCAGAGGTTGTAGCAAGCCAAGATTGTGCCACTGCACTCCAGCCTGAGCTATAAAGTGAGACTCAGTCTCAAAAAAAAAAATTTAATTTTAAAAAAAGAAACAAGCCTCAGCCAAGCACCATGGCTCATGCCTGTAATCCCAATATTTTGGGAGGCTGAGGCGGAAGGATGGCTTGAGGCCAGGAGTTGAGATCACATTGCCAAACATGGCAAAATGCCATCCCTACCAGAAAACAAACAAACAAAAAAACCCTAACAAGCCTCAAAGGTAAAAAATAATGCATCTTTTAAAAAAGACTTAAGACCATCTTTTTATTTTCTGATTATACTAATATTTAGATAGTACTATTAGTTCTAGAATTCACAACTTATGAGGGATATTTTTTCCTATTTATTTATTTATTTTATTTATTTATTTTTGAAATGGAGTCTTGCTCTATCGCCAGGCTGGAGTGCAGTGGCACAATCTCAGTTCACTGCAACCTCCACCTCCCGGGTTCACACGATTCTTCTGCCTCAGCCTCCCGAGTAGCTGGCACCACAGGTGTATGCCACCACGCCTGGCCTACTATTTATGATAGAACAGGAAACCAAATAAAAGATTTCATCCTAAAACTAAATTTTGAATGAGCAATGCTTACCTATTACACAAGTAGCATTTTCTGAATAATAAACTTGAAAACAAAACTTTAAAGCCTAAACTCTCAGTACTTTCCCCATTCCTTTCCTGCTTCAAACCTTTTCTCCAGTCATTTCCAGAGACTCTCTGATCCTTTTCAATTTCTGCTTATCACTTTTTCTTCCAATTTCTTAAAAGGGTTTTCTCCTTTTATACGTCAACAAAGCTGTCCTTGTTCCATGACTTTCTTTTTAATTTCCAGTTCTCCTATGCTTGTTTCCATCCATTTTATTTAAAAAGAAAATCAGCAAGTAAGATTGAATTTTTCAACTCGATTTTCAATAGGTTCCTCCTTTCTGCTTAATACACTCACAAGATACTATCTTTCCTGGGGCTCTGATAGTCAACACCTAGATTACAGTCATTCTTCAGGAACCTATGAACCTGGAGTGAATGCAAGGCAGAGGTGGAAAATAAGAACACTCTACGTCTATACATAAAAGGCAGAAAACTTTGGAGAAGAAAAACACCTCAGGTGATTTTTAAAGAACTGTACATGTGTTAATTACAATCTTTCAAGTCCATGGGGTTGGGTAGGAGGGGTTGGCAAAAAGGAGTCTGATGCAGAAAAAGACATTAACTGAGAAAGTACACTTAACCCACTGACCTAGTTTACAACAGAAAACCTGCTCATCTCTGTTTTCACTCTAAGACGCAGGCAAGCTGATTGTTAATTTAAGCAATTTCAGGTTCTAGCTGTGTATTATATGATATCTGAAGGAGATTTAAAACTTTTTCAAAAACTCAAGCTTATTAGGAATTCTAATCAAATTTCACATTCGAAACACAGCACTGCTTATATTTCTCATGTACTTCTAAAACTGACGGTTAGAGGGAAATTTCTACTTCTCTAGATTTATCTGGCTCTAGCTGAAGTCATTAGATATAAATGAACTGTTTTTGTTTTTTTTTCAAAGAGTTTTTGGCTGAATGATGATAACACTGCAGGTAATGGTTTGGTTCCTGGACAGAAATTTTGCATTGGTCAAGTGCTGGATTAGTTAAAACATGTTCCGATGCCTAAGTGAAGGAATTCTGGAGAGGCATACAGCACCTAAACTTTACAAAGACGTGGCTTTGCCCAGGCAATTTCATTTACCAAATGGGTTGTACCTCAATTAACCAGAACAGCATACCACCTAAGCATGAGATTAAGGAAAATAAATGTCCTCATGTGTCATATGCTATTGTTAATACTAGGCAGGTCGACTATGCTGATAGAGAAAATATGTGGACAATTATCAGTGTCTCATGAAGACCAGTTCTGAGAGCTACTACATTCTAAGTAATGTATACTTTGGTTACCTAATGCGTCATTTTTGAATTCTGTCAGGTTTAAGGTGAGTCCAAGACACCTTATTTCCACTTTAAAATGTAGCTTTTCAAGCCACAAATTCAGCTTCAGCAACATAGCAAAATCTCATGTCTACAAAAAATTAACCAGGCATGGTTGTGTGCACCTGTAGTCCAAGCTACTCAGGAAGCTGAGGTGGGAGGATCACTTGAACCCAGATGACGGAGTGAGAACCTGTCTCAAAAAAAAAAAAAAATTAAAAAGCCACAAATTCTACTCCTTAAATTAGATATATATATTTTTAAGTGTTAAAAAGCTTTTCTGGCCAGGCATGGTGGCTCACGCATGTAATCCCAGCACTTTGGGAGGCTGAGGTGGACGGATCATCTGAGGTTAGGAATTCAAGACCTACCTGGCCAACATGGGTAAAACCCAGTTTCTACTAAAAATACAAAATTAGTCAGATATAGTGGTACACACCTGCAATCCCAGCTACTCAGGAGGCTGAAGCAGGAGGCTGAAGCAGGGTCAGGCTGCTTGAACCTGGGAGGCAGAGGTTGCAGTAAGCCAAGATTGCATCACTGCACTCCAGCCTGGGCAAGAGAGCGAGACTCCGTCTCAAAAAAATAAAAAGCTGAACAATGAGAACATATGGACACAGGGAGGGGAGCATCACATACTGGGGTCTGTTGGGGGGAAATAGGGGAGGGACAGCAGTGGGTGGGGAGTTGGGGAGAGATAGCATGGGGAGAAATGCCAGATATAGGTGATGGGGAGGAAGGCAGCAAATCACACTGCCATGTGTGTACCTATGCAACAATCTTGCATGTTCTTCACATGTACCCCAAAACCTAAAATGCAATTTAAAAAAAAGAATTAAAAAATAAAAAGCTTACCTGAGGTATTAATTTTTACTGATGCTTAGATTTTCCCAAATAGTGAACAGCTATCAAAATTATCTCAAAGTTGTGAATATTCTTAAAGTACATTAGGGGGTCTCAATACTATGAGCCAGTTTATAAAAAAAAAATATTTGGAATAAGCATGATGTCTTTATTTAAAGCAGAATACCTCTATATAATCTACTTACTTAATAGCCAATGAAAAATCAACTATAAAATCCTAAATACAAAGCTGAACCAGTGTGTTTTTTATCTTTATAGGATTTAAAATAGATTTTTCTTTCCCTTTGAGAAATTGAAAGATTTTACAATTATGAAGATACTGTACTTTACATATTAACACCATTTCTAAGGGGATCACTGGGATGCTGAACCTTACCTTATGCATATTTATGATACTGAAGATACTCTGGGTTCAAAAATATTAAAAGGTCAATGTACTAAAGAATCAACATATGGATATTTTAATGAATAACTGAATAATTCTGGTTAAAAAAATCTTTTATGTACAAAAAAGTCAAGTATAAGCCAAGTGCGGTGGCTCACACCTGTAACCCAAGCACTCTGGGAGGCCAAGGTGGACAGATTACCTGAGGTCAGGAGTTTGAGACCAGCATGGCCAACATGGTGAAACCCCGTGTCTACTAAAAATACAAAAAATTAGCTGGGCATGGTCGCACACGCCTGTAATCCCAGCTACTCGGGAGGCTGAGGCAGGAGAATCGAACCCAGGAGGCAAAGGTTGCAGTGAGCCAAGATCGTGCCACTGCACTCCAGCCTGGGAGACACAGCAAGACTCCACTTAAAAAAAAAAAAAGTCAAGTATAATATACATTTTGCCAAATATACATTTACTTCATAAAATGTTTTCAATAAAAGAATAATTGTTTTTTAAAATCTAAAGACCAAAGAAAGCAGTTTTAACTATTTAAATCTTCACATCACTGAAATTTAGAATGACAAATGTCAGGCCTTATCTCTGTTAACATGTGCAAAGACCATCAAAGCTAGTACAAATATATGCCACAGGCTGGGTGCGGTGGCTCACAACTGTAATCCCAACATTTTGGGAGGCCAAGGCAGGTGGATCACAAGGTCAAGAGGTCGAGACCATCCTGGCCAACATGGTGAAAACTTGTCTCCACTAAAAATACTAAAAATACAAAAAAATTAGCTGGGCGTGGTGGCACACGCCTGTAGTCCCAGCTACTCGGGAGGCTGAGGCAGAAGAATTGCTTGAACCTGACAGGCGAGGTTGCAGTGAGCCGAGATTGCGCCACTGCACTCCAGCCTGGCAACAGAAGTGAGACTCTGTCTCAAAAAAAAAAAAAAAAAAAAAAAGCCAGGTGAGGTGGCTAACATCTGTAATCCCAGCACTTTGGGAGGCCAAGGTGGCCGGATCACGAGGTCAGGAGTTCAAGACCAGACTGGCCAACATGGTGAAACTCACTCTCTACTAAAAAATACAAAAAAAAAAAATTAGCTGGTTATGGTGGCTCATGCCTATAATCCCAGCTACTTGGAAGGCTGAGGTAGGAGAACTGCTAGAACTGGGACCCAGGAGGCGGAGGCTGCAGTGAGCCAATATTGCGCCACTGCACTCCGGCCTGGGCATGACTCCATCTCAAAATAAAAAAAAAATGCCAAAGACATTTGTGTAAGTAAAAACTGAAACTGCAGTCTAGTTTTAAAAAACTAGGAATCCACTATAGATCATATAAGTCACAAGAACTCTTAAACTATGTCAAAAGAACAAGATCCTTACAATTTCAATTTATTTGATTATTCAGTGAAAACCCAAGATATATGCTGTCATATCAAAGTTTTACCACACTTTATATATGTATTTTTTCAGTGTCATTAGATTTCTTAGACTATGTTTTATTTTTTTTGGAGGGGGGGAGGGAGGGACAGGTTCTCACTTTATTGTCCAGGCTGGAGCGCAGTGGCACAATCATAGCTCACTGCAACCTCAACTTTCCGGGCTCAAGCAATCCTCCCACCTCAACCTCCCCAGTTGCTGGGACTCCAGGCATGCGACACCACACCCAACTAATTGTTAAAATTTTTGGAGAGACAGGTTTGCCTGTGTTGCTGCCTAGGCTGGTCCCCAACTCCTGGACTCAAATATTTTCCCGCCTAAGATTCCCAAAGTGCTGGGATTACAGGGGTAAGCCACCTGCCTGGCCCTTAAGCTATGTTTTGCTCCTGTAAACACCTTAGAATTTTTACAACTCTGTAACACAAACCTGCCCCTTAGGCTATGTTTTGTTAATGCAAACAGCTTAGAATTTTCATAGCTCTGTAACAACTTCTGAATGACCCAGGCTGGGTCACAGGTTAACAGCATGCTTCCTGCACCTTAGAGTCTTCTCCCTATTCTATTAGCTGTAACAAGAAGTCCCAGATTGGGAAGCAAGCTGCCTTGGCTTTCAGTCTGGACAGTGCCACTTGGTCTGGAATAAGATCTTTAACCTTTCTGAGCCTGTTTCTTTATCTACAAAATGGGGATAATACGTAGATATTACCCATATGAGGAGTAGAGCATGACCTAGCATAAATGTGTGTGTGTGTGTGTGTGTGTGTGTGCACACGTGTGTGTTCAGATAAACAGTAATCACCGCCTCTAAGAAACTTAGTGAGGAAACTTGGAAGCCTTGGCCTCTTCGGTGATGGTCCCATAGAATACCCAGTACAAAAATTAAGACAATCTGGCCAGGCATCGTGGCTCATGTCTGTAATCCCAGCACTTTGGGAGGCTGAGGCAGCAGGATCACTTGAGGCCAGATCAAGACCAGCCCGGGCAACACAGTGGATCCTCTATCTATAGAAAAATTTTAAAAATTAAAAAAGAAAAAAGTATACTAAAAAAAAGAAAACAAAAAGTTAAGACAATCTTATCTTCACCTAAGGAGAAATCCAGTAGAGGACTACATAGATACTGCAAAAGATAAACCCAAAGATTTCAGCACAGCTAGAGGACAAGATTTGGGTCCCTGGAACAAATAGGGGCTTTTCCTTGGGTTGAGGCATAATGTCCCCTTCCCTACACTATTAAGTCACTGCTCAAATCTGTTACTACCAAAGGAAGAATTAAGAATCAATCCCAGGCGTGGTGGCTCACACCTGTAATCCCAGTACTTTGGGAGGCCGAGGCCAGTGAATCACTAGGTTAGGAGTTCAAGACCAGCCTGGCCAACATGGTGAAACCCCATCTCTCCTAAAAATACAAAAAATTCGCTGGGCGTAGTGGCAGGCGCCTGTAATCCCAGCTACTTGGGAGGCCGAGGCAGAAGAATCACTTGAACCCAGGAGGCAGAGGTTGCAGTGAGCCAAGATTGCGCCATTGCACTCCAGCCTAGGGAACAAGAGCAAAACTCTGTCTCAAAAAAAAAAAAAAAAATTAGCCAGACATGGTGGCATGTACCTGTATTCCCAGCTACTGCACTCCAGGCTGGGCAACAGAGCAAGACTACACTGCATGCACGCATGCATAAATAAATGAATGAATGAATGAACGAATGCCAGGCATGGTGGTGTGTGACTGCAATCCCAGCTACTGGGGGGCTAAGGCAGGAGAATTGCTTGAACCAGGGAGGCAGAGGTTGCAGTGAGCAGAGATCGCACCACGCCGGCAATAGAAACTCTATTTCAAAAAAAACCAAAAAACAAAAAACTCCATGGGTTCCTTCCCCAAGCTTTATATAGTTGCTTTTTATTTTTATGAGGCCAAAGAAAAGATCCTGACAAAAAGATGCTATACTCAGTTAACAGTTATCTTCATCAGCCACTCCACAGAATTTTTAGGTAGGTGAAAGTTCATTTAACACTAACTGTACATAACGCTTCCAAAGGCTAGGAATCTGGGAGAAGGGTTAAGTATGTGAGAAAGCCTATTTACCGTATGCACATTCAGACAGTTTCTAATGAACAACTCATCTTAACTTCTAAAGCAGTGCTGTGTGATATAGAATCTAAACCACAAATGTGCGTCAAAGATGAAATTTTACATTTTCTAGTAGCCACATTTCAAAAAGTAAAAAGGACAGGCCGGGCACAGTGGCTCACGCCTGTAATCCCAGCACTTTCGGAGGCTGAGGCAGGCGAATCACAAGGTCAAGAGCTCCAGGCCAGCCTGGCCAACATGGTGAAACCCTATCTCTACTAAAAATACAAAAATTAGTGCCAGGTGTGGTGGCTAATGCCTGTAATCCCAGCACATTGGGAGGCTGAAGCGGGTGGATCACGTGGTCTGGCGTTCAAGACCAGCCTGGCCAAGATGGTAAAACCCTGTCTCTACTAAAAAAAAAAAAATTAGCCGGGTGTGGTGGTGGATGCCTGTAATCCCAGTTACTCAGGAGGCTAAGGCAGGAGAATCACTTGAACCTGTGTGGTAGAGATTGCAGAGAGCCGAGACTGCGCCACTGCACTCCAACCTGGGCGACAAAGCAAGACTCTGTCTCAAAAAAAAAAAAAAAAACAAAAAGGTGAAGTTGATTTTAATAATATATTTGTTGAACTCAATATACCCAAAATACCATTTCAACATGTAACCAATATAAAAATTATTGAAGTAATTTACATTCATTTTATCATCCTAGTCTTTGAAATCTCAATTCAGACTAGCCACATTTCAAGTATTCAAGAGCCACAAGTGGTGACCACATTGAACAGTGCAGTTCTAGAGTCACTGCCACTTTAGCTAGTTTTTAATCCCAATAAATTAAATCAAAGTGTTCTAAATCAAAAAGAGGGAGGGGATTTTAGGAATCTAAAAGAAACCTAACACAGAATAATGCGAACAAAATTACTGATGATTTTAGTCCTAGAATTGAGCTACTTCTCTTCATAATACAAAGTTCATAAAAACTACTTACAACTTTCATTAAGTAGTTTTCTAAGTTTTTTTCTGGCATTCAACATTTTCCTATAACTGTCCTGAAAAACATAGTGCTAAAAGATGTGTTAATAGAAAATAAAGGGAATAGAGGAACTAAGTTAACACCAACACAAAGAAGTTATCAGATACACTCATAATGTAGGACACACTGAGAACTGGTGGTCTAGTCTTTCTCAAAAAAAAAAAAAAAAAAGGAAAGGCTGGGCACGGTAGCTCATACCTGTAATCCCAGCAACCCAGCACTTTGGGAGGCTAAGGCGGGTGGATTACCGGAGGTCGGGAGTTCAAAACCAGTCTGACCAACATGGAGAAACCCTGTCTCTACTAAAAATACAAAATTAGCCAGGTGTGGTGGCGCATGCCTGTAATCCCAGCTACTCAGGAGGCAGAGGCAGGAGAACAGCTTGACCCCAGGAGGTGGAGGTTGCAGTAAACTAAGATTGTGCCACTGCACTCCAGCCTGGGTAACAAGAGCGAAACTCATCTCAAAAAAAAAAAAAAAAAAAAAAAAAAAGCAAAGAGCAGTTCTAGATGAAGAAAAGATTAGACAATGATATTAGGGTCTTGCTAATTTTCCCAGGTGGAATAGTATTTTAGTTCTGTATTTAAGTAGGAAAAAGTCCTTATTCTTAGGAGAAGCATGTTAAGTAATTGGGAGGAGGTGTCTTGATGTTTGTAAGTTATTTTCAAAGGTTCGACCAAGAAAAAAATCTGTATGAAGCAAATAAAGCAATTATTAACAGTTCTTGAATCTAAGTGATAGCTATATAAGCAGTCATCATACTATTTACTCGACTTTTTGTATGTCTGAACATCCTCATAGATTGAGAGACATAGGCCAGGTATGGTGGCTCATACCGCTCAACACTTTGGGAGGCCAGGCTGAGAGGATTACTTTAGGCCAGGAGCATGAGAACAGCCTGGGCAATGTAGTGAGATCCATTTCTTTAAAAAATTTTTTTTTAATTACCCAGGTGGGACTACGCATACCTGCAGTCCTACCTACTCAGGAGACTGACATGGGAGGATCACTTGAGCCCAGGAGATGGAGGCTGCAGTGAGCCATGATCATGCGACTGCACTCCAGCCTGAGTGACAGCAACACCCTGTCTCCAAAAACAAAAACAACAACAAAAAGAGTAATTCTCTCTCTGTGGCTACGTCCTTACTAAGTTTTCCTAAAAAATTAATTCCAGAAGGAAGCGTTAACAACATGTTTATTTTGATAACCCCCAATGTCTGGCCAATGGGTAATAACCACCTCCTATGCCATACATGCCAAAGGAATCCACCAGTGGATACAACTGATGTTTTCTACAGTTTGCAAAATTACCTGATAGCGTATTGTTAATTTCCAGCTACTGTCACTTTTGTCTTGAACTGATCAATGGACTATAAGAAGGCTCTGCAGCTCAGCACTTAAAACAATTTACTATGGTCAGCCATAGTAGCTCACGCCTGTAATCCCAGCTACTCGGGAGGCTAAGGCATGAGATTCATTTAAGCCCAGGAGGCGGAGGTTGTGGTAAGCCTAGATCATGCCACTGCACTCCAGTCTGGGTGACAGAGCGAGAATTCATCTCAAAAAAAAAAAAAACTTATTGCTATCAATTATCTATCATATTGTCTGACAAGAGGGGAAATCTTATTTTTTATTTCACAGTACCTTCCATCTAGACAGAAGTTGGAGGGATTTTGTTCTAGCAGTGGAAAGGCATTTGCATTTAATGTATAAAGACAAAACAGAGGCCAGGCGCAGTGGCTCACACCTATAATCCCAGCACTTTGGGAGGCTGAGGCAGGCAGATGACTTGAGGTCAGGAGTTCGAGACTAGCCTGGTCAAGATGGTGAAAGCCCATCTCTATTAAAAACACACAGAAAGTATCCAGGCGTGGTGGTGGGTGCCTATAATCCCAGCTACTCAGGAGGCTGAGGCAGGAGAATCACTGAAACCCGGGAAGCGGAGGCTGCAGTGAGCTGAGATCGTGCCATTGCACTCCAGCCTGGGGGAGAGTGAGACTCCTTCTCGAAAAACGATTCCCCAGGGAAAGAGAGCAATAAAAACAATAGAAAAAAATCAAAACATCAGCGACAAATGATTTACATAACTGACGTGGGGCAAATTATCACTAAACAAAAAATAATTAAGAACTATATTTTTTAGTTTCAATTATTTTTGTCATATCAATACATTCTGAGACTAAAAGATAAAAACCCAGAAAACCAAGTTCTCTATTAAAAGTTTAAGTTAATGACATTTCACAGCATTTTGGAGGAAAAAAAGTACATCAGGCTGCTGAGTGTTATTCAAAGGCGCAAATGGGTTTATTTTTCAAATGACGTAAACAACCCTCCTATGCAGATATTATATTTTTATAACCAAGTCTGGTAACTAAAACTGAGGAACTATTTAACATGAAAGGTGACCAACCAAGCTTTCAGTGTGCTTTCTAGAAAAAAGTGAAGATGCAAGAAGTAAACAGAGCCCCAGAGGTAACCAGGTGATTAGAAACCAATTAAGTTAAGCAATTACTAAAACTGCTCTATGAGCTTTGGGCAAGAAAGGATCACAAGTGAGACTTGGATATAAAAATGAAAATGCTAGTGGGTAGCAGTGGCTCATGCCTGTAATCCAAGCACTTAGGGAGGCTGAAATGGGCGGATCGTCCGGAGTTTGAGACCAGCCTGATCAACATGAGAAACCCCATCTCTACTAAAAATACAGAATTAGCCGAGCATGGTGGCACACCATGTCGTAATCTCAGCGACTCGGGAGGCTGAAGCAGAAGAATCGACTGAACCCAGGAGGTGGAGGCTGAGGTGAGCTGAGATCATGCCATGGCATTCCAGCCTGGGCAACAAGAGTGAAACCCCATCTCAAAAAAAAAAAAAAAAAAAAAAGAGGCCAGGTGTGGTGGCTCACTCCTGTAATCCCAGCACTGTGGGAGGCCAAGGCAGGTGGATTGTGAGGTCAGGAGTTCTAAACCAGCCTGGTCAACATGGTGAAACCCCATCTCTACTAAAAATACAAAAATCAGCTGGGCATGGTGGTGCGCACCTGTAATCCCAGCTACTCGGGAAGCCGAGGGAGGAGAATCGCTTGAACCTGGGAGGTGGAGGTTGCGATGAGCTGAGATCTCGCCACTGCACTCCAGCCTGGGCAACAGAGGGAGACTCTGTCTAAAAAAAAAAAAAAAAAAAAAAGAAAGAAACAAAGAAAATGCTTACATGCAAAATAGGGCAAGGCTGTTTCAGAGAAAAACTATCTTTAAGAGAACTATTTACACGGTAAAATATGCCCAGGGATGGATGATCAATGTAGATAGAGGAATTTTTTTTTTTTTTTTTTTTGAGACAGAGTCTTGCTCTG
>PVKP010010650.1:0-22859 GCA_004027715.1 Plecturocebus donacophilus | reverse complement strand
CCATTAGAGCTTATTGATTTTCAAGAGCTATTTTGTGTGTCCTTACTATATTTCAGAGGAATAGGAAACTCTATTAATGTATACCATACAGAACTCTTCTCAATGCCAATTTCTGCATGTATTACTTGAATTTATTTTTTAAAAGGGAGCTAGCCTGACCCAGTTCAGATTCAATTTGTGAAATGAAAAGCTACAGCAAACGTGTAATACTTTGCATCAAATAATTATGCTTCAACTTTAAAAGTATTTTTAAAATAAAACTATTCTACTACCTACCTTGTTTATCTTTTACCCATAAAACGTATTTTACAAACCTAATGCACAACAAAGCAGGCTTCTTATACATAAAGTATTCTTATAAGTTATTCATTCTTGGCACCTAACTAAGTCTGTGAACCTTATCTATAAAGACACACTCTGCCTTAACTAAATGATGAGTACTGCCTATTGCTTTCAAACATACTAACCTTCTCAAAAACACTGGATGGGGTCATCAAGCAAAACCGGATATTCTGAATGATGGTATCGGTGTGTCTCCAGCGTCTTCTATCATGCCGCAGCCAAGACTGCACAGCCTCATACAGTTCTATCTCTGGGAACCTGCTTAGATGATCATTATCCAAATAAGACATCAGCTTCTCAAAGCTCAGATAGGACAGAAAGTCAGGCCTAGACATGAGTGGAACAAAGTTGTCTAGTAGAAAAGCGTCCAACTTCTCCCTGACTCCTTCAATGTTTACACCGAAATCATCTAAGAGTCTCATAATTTCTGCACAATTTTCTAGGCAGATCTTTGCTAAGAGAAAAGAGCAGCAGAACTTCACCACTTCTATAAGTTGAACATACATGGCAGCCTGAAGAATCTCATGAACAGTATTCATACTCAGTTCTATAGTTCCGTAGTACATAAATTGCAGGACGTGGCTGAAACCAGTAGCAGTTAGACCTTTTAAATGAATTTTGTCTTGATCTCGTTCCCTCATGTCTGCAGTAAACATAATTCTGAAGTAGTCACTCTGGGTGGCCAAGAGTGCTTTATGGGCCTGGAACTGATGATCTTCAATAACCAGAGTGACATCAAGAAGCAATCCCTCCTCATACAGTGCTCTGAACCCAGCAGAGACACTGGTATCATGGATGGAGGAACAGAATCCTTCCACGTCCCCTGCCATGAATCACCTGGAAAAAAAGTAATCAAAGACAACAATGTTAATCACTTCCATGCATTCAGAAGACATTATTAACTTAGAGTTTTAACAATTTTTATTATTATCTCAATTCCACTGCCTGTCCAAAATGTACAAGTCCTTTGGGAGAAGACAACCTAAAAGTTTGCAGACTAATGTCTTTGGCTTCCCTACCTAAGGAAAAGAATCTATTAAAAATACATCAGCAGTTCATGCCTATAACTCCAGCACTTTGGGAAGCCAAGGCAGGAGCATCATTTGAGCTTAGGAGTTGGGAGACCAGACTGGACAAGATGGCAAACCCTGTTTCTACAAAATAATTTTAAAAAGTAGCTGGGCATGGTGGCACATTGTCAGTAGCCCCAGCTACTTGGGAGGCTGAGGTAGGAGAATCCCTTGAGCCCACGAGTTTGAGGCTACAGTGAGCTATGACAGCACCGCTGCACTCCAGCCTGGGCAACAGAGCAAGACCCTATCTCTAATATATACATGTGTATATATATGTATGTATATCAGCCAGACGCGGTGGCTCACACCTGTAATCCCAGTACTCTGGGAGGCCGAGGCAGGCGGATCACCTGAGGTCAGGAGTTCTAGACCAGCCTGACCAATATGGTGAAACCCCATCTCTACCAAAAATACAAAAATTAGCCAGGTGTGGTGGCACGTGCCTGTAGTCCCAGCTACTCAGGAGGCTGAGACAGGAGAATTGTGTGAACCAGGGAGGAGAGGTTGCAGTGAGCCGAGATCACACCACTGCATTCAGGCCTGGGAGACAGAGTGAGACTCCATCTCAAAAAAATACGTGTGTGTGTGTGTGTGTGTGTGTGTGTGTATATGTATATACACACACATGTGTCAATGGTAAATTGTTATCTTACAAACAATATATGCCTATTCCACTGATTTCATACTGTTCATCAAATATACTTTAAACATGTTCCAAAATTAGCAACATAAAAAGGATTTCACAGGCAAATACTAAATTATGAAAAAAGGGACAAAAATGAAACTAAAAAGTATACTTGAAAACTCCTAGAAATTTACCTATAGGAAATATTCAAATAAATAACCAAGTTGTACATATCAGGTTTTTCTATATAAGCTTACTATTAAAAAATTAACAACTATTCAAAAGTCCAATAACAAATTATTAAAACATGGTACATTTCTACAATAAATTACTCTAACAATTTAAAATGATGTCAACAGTTTACCTATTCTTACAAAGAATATTTATCAGATATTGCATGAAAAAAAGCAAGTGACTGCCGTATACTGCATACATCTTTGAAAACTAAATACACATATTTGTTAGATGAGAAAAAGTGTGGAGAAATACACACCAAAATGATGTCCCTGTGTAGTGGGTTTTCAGGAGAGGGTTTTCCTTTGTAATTACCTCATTACCTTTACTTAAAAAAACAATAATGATGTAATGCTTATATATTTAAAAATACAAATATATAATTTTTAAGGAAATTAAACCACATCTTTCCGTTATCAGTGAAATGAAGCTTAAATAGCAGAGAACTATAATTAGATTTCTTAAATACAGCAGAATAAACTAATTCAGTCTAATTTTTGGGAGGGGGGCGGGGGAACGAGTCTCGCTCTGTCGTCCAGAGCTGGGACTACTGGTCTCAAACTCCTGACCTCATGTGAACCTTCTGCCTTGGCCTCCCAAAATGCCAGGGTTCCAGGCATGAACCACTGCACCCGGCCACTAATTCAGTCTACTGGACTATTTATGAAGCAAATTAATTTTCTCCTTTTCACATACCGCCCCCCAATGCCATCTATCTTCTTAATTCTCATCCTTACATAGCTCCCAGCTTCCTTTCCAATGACCCATCTTCCATGCCTAAATTCCCTCCCTAACTTTTCCACTGTGCCCTGTGGAACCTTACTTCAATATAAACAAACTCCCCTACATGCTCAGGTTGGTCACAGAAAGTTCCGTCTTCAACCTGATTTAAATGAGATATAGTTTTCCTAAAAGTCACAGCTTCCAGGTCTCCTGCCGCCAACCTCTAGCCCTACTCCCACGCATCTTGGAAAAAAAAAATACTTTTGGCCAGGTGCAGTGGCTCACGCCTGTAATCCCAGCACTTTGGGAGGCTGAGGTGGGCGGATCACAAGGTCAGGAGTTTAAGACTAGCCTGACCAATATGGTGAAACCCCATGTCTACTAAAAATACAAAAAAAAAAAAAAAAAAGCTGGAAGTGGTGGCGCACACCTGTAGTCCCAGCTATTCAGAAAGCTAAGGCAGGAGAATCACCTGAACAACCACCTAGGAGGCACAGAGGTTGCAGTAAGCCAAAATGACTCCACTGCACTCCAGCCTGGGTGACAGAGAGAGACTCCATCTCAAAAAAAAAAAAAAAAAACTTTTAGAGCTTACAGACCTACTTTCCAAGCTTTCTTCCTCTTAGCTTTCTAATGTTCTTTTTCTAAAACCTGGCCTTTTGCTTGATAAAAATCCATTTTCCGTCATCCCTTGTCACTTCCATACACATCTTCTGATCAATCACTCTCACACATTTGATGAAGATTTCAACACTGGGGCCTGGGGCTGGGCGTAGTGGCTCACACCTGTAATCCCAGCACTTTTCGAAGCTAAGGTGGGTGGATCACTTGAGGTCAAGAGATAGAGACCAGCCTGGGTAACATGGTAAAACCCAGTCTCTACTAAAAATATAAAAATTAAAGGCTGGGTGTGGTGGCACATGCCTATAATCCCAGCACTTTGGGAGGCCGAGGAGAGTGGATCATCTGAGGTCAGTAGCTCGAGACCAGCCTGGCCAACATGGTGAAATTCCATCTCTACTAAAAATATAAAAATTAGCTGGGTGTGGTGGTATGCACCTGCAGTCTCAGCTTCTCAGGAGGCTGAGGCAGGAGAATCACTTGAACCCGGAAGGCGGAGGTTGTAGCGAGCTCTAATTGGTCCAATTCAGAGCTTACGGCCTAGTCCCTATTTCCCTGGATCCTTCTGTAGCGTAACTTATGCTCAGCTCATCACACTCTCAGTTCCTTTACACTGTGCTCCTGATTCTCTTCCTAGTCTTGGGCTGCTCATTTCTCAATCTCCTTCATGGGCTCATTTTTCTGAGCTACCCTTTAAACATTGGTATTCCCTAGGATTCTGTTCTTGCCTCTTTTCTCATATAAACACTATGTCTCCCTAAATGATCTCACCTAAATCCACGGTTTCTACTTAATTTCATCAATACCTGGATAATCTCTGTCCAGATCTCTAACCTTACTCCAGTCCATATAAATGTTCAATTAACTGCCTGGTAGATACTTCTAGGTGCTCTATTTTGGGGTGATCTCATTCTGACATCTCAAAATCAACATGTCTAAACAATCATTAATTCTATTCTACCCGGACATCAGATTTTTCAGTATTCCCCATCTTTTCAAGAGAGATTTGAGGTGCCTCTTTCTTCCCATCTGTCCCCTAACCTATCTTTAAGCCCTATTGATTCTACCACATTAAATGTTCACTTATCTAAGACAGCAAAGTATGTAGAAGATGAAATTAATAAATTTTTATTAGTACTCCATTAATTGAAAGCTATATCATTCATTTGAGAAGACAGAACACAAGAGGGCTGTCGATAATTTGGGAAAAAATATATTCTGGACACTGTAATCAATGCTTGGCAGAACGACTTTACTAATACATTTAAGATCAAAGTAAGCTACCAGTCTGGTCTTGTTTATATGAATTATTTAGTTTTTAGAGACAGGGTCTCCCTATGTTCCCCAAGCTGGAGTGCAGTAGCTATTCACAGGCATGATCATAGAACAGTCTTGAACTGCTGTGTTCAAGTGATCCTCCTACCTCAGTCTCTTGAGTACGCATGCCACTGCACCCAGCTTGATTTTTTTTTTTTTTTGAGATGGAGTCTCACTCTGTTGCCCAAGCTGGAGTGCAGTGGTGCAGTCAGAGCTCACTGCAACCTCTGCCTCCTGGGTTCAAGTGATTCTCCTGCCTCAGCCTCCCAAGTAGCTGGGATTACAGGTATGTGCCACCACACCCGGCTCAGTTTTTTTTTGTATTTTTAGTAGAGACAAGGTCTCAACATGTTGGCCAGCTGGTCTCAAACTCCTGACCTCAAGTGATCCACCCGCCTCAGCCTCCTAAAGTGCTGGAATTACAGGCGCAAGCCAGCACGCTCAGCCTTTAATTATTTTTAAAGGTAAAATTAATGAGCTCAGAATTTTCCTACATATAAAAATGCACACTGGGAACAAAAGGAATCTCATACAGTGTTGTGTTTGAATAATCATTCTAAGAGGGCTATCAACATCACACTAATTATCAGTTTTCAAAATAATTAGAATAAGGCTTGGGTGTGGTGGCTCATGCCTGTAATCCCACAATTCGGGAGGCTGAGGTGGGAGGAATGCTTGAGCCTAGGAGTTTGAGACCAGCCTAAGCAACACAGCGAGTCCCCGTCTCCAAATATAGTAATAATAATAAAAACAATTGTAATAAAAAACAAATTAAACTGGATAAAAAATTTGATATTACTTTTTTTTCTCAGGATCATTATGGTCACCAACAATCACTCTGGCTTGTCAAGCTATATTGGTCTGCAGGGAGCAGTGGCTTACGCCTGTAAACCAAGCAACTCAAGAGGCTGAGGCAGCAGGATCACTTGAAAGACCAGCCTGAGAAACACAGACCCCATCTCTAACGAAATTAAAAAACAAAAATCGGGCCGGGCGTAGTGGCTCACGCCTGTAATCCCAGCACTTTGGGAGACCAAGGCAGGCGAATCACAAGGTCAGGAGTTCAAGACCAACCTGGCCAGTATGGTGAGAATCTGTCTCTACAAAAAGTACAAAAATTAGCCGGGCGTGACTGCAGGCACCTGTAGTCCCAGGAGGTTGAGGCAGGAGAATCGCTTGAACCCAGGAGGCAGAGAGGTTGCAGTGAGCCAAGATGGCACCACTACACTCCAGCCCAGGCAACAGGGCGAGACTCCACCTTAAAAAAAATAAAAAAGATTTATTGGTCACATTTAATGAAGATTTAATAATAGAAGGCTGGACATTACTGTCCATATACTTGAGAGTAAACTGCTTTGTGTTTCATTAATCTGTTGTTTTGACAATGCCTAAAATACCACATTTCACTTCATGTCAAAGTTACCCTCTCTATTCAACAGTTAATCACTACCTGAAAAGGTCTAAAACAGCTAATACTCACCTTTCTGAAAAATATTCCATCTAAAGGAAATTTATAAAAGGAGAAACTATGCTTTCTCAAAAGAAAAAAACAGACAAAAAAACAACAAACAAGGTTCCAGATACTTACTATGGTAGAAATATTATAAGGCAGAGAAGTAGAGGGAAAAAAAGAACAGGAGGAGGAGGAGGAGGATTGGCAAACTGTGAGTCAGAAGACCCCAAAGACAGCTCCTGCCTGAGTACACAGCACTCTCCTCTGGGCACCCAGCCTGCCAAGAGGGATTCCTAGCAGGCAACCTCCCACTCTTTGATCCCAGCCACGGTCACACATGGTCATACAGGAGTGGGAAATATGAATCAAGATGAACAGAAACCTAGCAAAGGCAAGGGGAGAGAAGAGAGAAACAAAGAGAAAAAGAGAGAGACGTGTACTGACTGTGTATGACTGGAACTGGAACATGTCAAAGAGCAGTTGTGGGGGCACCCACTTCTGTCTGCCATGTGGGCTGAAGATCAGAGAAAGGCAGTCAACTGAGAAAGAATAGAGCCAAAAGGAGAGGACAAGGAGGGCTCCTTAATGCCTCATTTTCCCAGTTGCTAGGCCCAGTTCTATGCCTGCCCTTGGGTTCTGAGAGAACCTTACATTCTTAGAATAAATTCTTCCTCTTTATTACCTTACGTTAATTTTTCCTACTTATAACCAAGAGTCCTAACTAATAGTTTTAGAACAGAAGTATCTATAAGTTACTCAAACTTTCTTGGCCTTCTCTCTGCATCTGTAAAAATAAGAGCACTAGACATGACCTCCAAAATATTCTTAGTCCTAAAATTCTCATTCTTTTTATATGAAATATGCAACACACTTATATACACATGCAATTAAATAAACTATAGCTACTTTTAAACTCTCAGGAATGCATTTGTGAAGTTTACTTGATGTAAGCAGGCTTCTAAAACTAATCTGTGATAGCTGAGACATATGCAGTAACTTATTTTCTATCTAAAAAGCTTAGTGCATTTATCAATAAGACTAACAGCTTTAGAGCAGCAGCAGTATTTTACACTTTTATGGTAAGCTCGTATTAAGGAGAAAACACTGAAATAGTGATTATGTGATCAACATGATATAGACTCTAGATGAAAGTAGTAAGTTAGGGTATAGGTCTGGAGTCAGATGCCTAGGTTTGAAGTGTGGTTCTACCTCTTTTTAGTTCTGTGACATTGGGGCAAGCTACCCAGCCTCTCTGTGCTCTAAAACGTAAAATCTGGGCCAGACACAGTGGCTCACGCTTGTAATCCCAGCACTCTGGGAGGCCAAGGTGGGCAGATCACCTGAGGTCAGGAGTTTGAGACCAGCCTGCCCGACGTGGTGAAACCCGATCTCTACTACAAATACAAAAATTAGCTGGGTGTGGTGGCTGGCACCTGTAATCCCAGCTACTTGGGAGGCTGAGGCAGGAGAATTACTTGAACCCGGGAGGCAGAGGTTGCAGTGAGCCGAGAATACACCATTGCACTCTAGCCTGGGCAACAAGAGTGAAACTCTATCTCAAATAAATAAATAAATAAATTGCAGTGGCTCACACCCGTAATCTCAGCACTTTGGGAGGCCAAGGCAGGCAGATCACTTGAGTTCAAGAGTTCCAGACCAGCTGGCCAACATAGCGAAACCTCGTCTCTACTGAAAATACAAAAAAAAAAATTAGCCAGGCATTGTGGCTCACACCTGTAATCCCAGCTACTGAGGAAGCTGAGAGGGCCGGGTGCAGTGGCTCACGCCTGTAATACAAGCACTTTGGAGGCCAAGTCGGGTGGATCACCTGAGGTCGGGAGTTCAAGATCAGCCTAACCAACATGGTGAAACCCCATCTTAGACAAAAAAGAAGAAAGAAAAAGAAAAAGGAGGTTGGGGAGGGAGAATCGCTTGAACCCAGGAGGTGGAGGTTGCAGTGAGCCGAGATTGCACCCACTACACTCCAGCCTGGGCAGCAGAGTGAGACGCTGTCTAAAAAAAAAAAAAAATGGAGTACTAATATTAATATAACCCACCTTACAGGATGCGGAGAGGATTAAATGAGTTAATGCATGTAAAGCACTTAGAATGGTGCATGGACCTTAAGTACACCATAACATTAAGGTTTATTATCATACCCCTTCATGTGGTACTACTGCAGCCAAAATAGTAAGCCTGATCTAGTTAACTTTGAAGAAACCCCCCAGAGCCCACCTTCTCAGTACAGTTTCTCAGGACTCAGGACCCACGTCAACACTAACTCCATAGATGCAGACAGTAATGTCCACGAGTGAACTGGTATTTTTAAATTCAAGGTCATACAACTAGTAGTTAAATACAAAGTTAAGACTAGATTCTCAGCCGGGAGTGGTGGCTCACGCCTGTAATCCAAGCACTTTGGAGGCCAAGGCGGGCGGATCACCTGAGGTCAGGAGTTCCAAGATCAGCCTGACCAAGATGGTGAAACCTTGTCTTTAAAAAAAAAAAAAAAAAAAAAGACTAGATTCTAGCCTGGGAAACATATCAAAACCCTAGGTCTACAAAAATGAGCTGGGTGTGGTAGTGTGTGTCTGTTGTCTCAGCTACTTGAGAGGCTGAGGCAGGAGGACTGCTTGAGCCCAGGAGGCAGAGGTTGCAGTGAGCCAATGGCACCACTGCACTCCAGCCTGGGCAACAGAGTAAGAGCCTATCTCCAAAAAAAAAAAAAAAAAGATTAGATTCTATTTGCAAAAACTACAAAATATGCCGGGTGCAGTGGCTCAATCCTGTAATCCCAGCACTTTGGGAGGCTGAGGCGGGATCACCTGAGGTCAGGAGTTGGGAGACCAGTCTGACCAACATGGAGAAACCCCATGTCTACTAAAATACAAAATAAGCCAGGCGTGGTGGCACATGCCTATAATCCCAGCTACTTGGGAGGCTGAGGCGGAGGTTGCAGTGAGCCGAGACTGCGTCACTGCACTCCAGCCTAGGCAACAAAGCAAGACTCTGTCTCAAAAAAATAAATAAAATAAATAAAAAACAAAATAGTGTGGTCAGAAAGAGCAAAACCTCTGAAATCAGAGTACTTACCAGTACTTAACTACCTGTGTGACCTAGAGAAATTTTGGTAACTTCCTAACCTTGTTTCCATCCATACATTACTAATAATAATCACCATCATCTTATTATCGAGTTAGGGTGGTGAATAAATGAATTAATGTAAGTGAGAACCCTCAATCTCCTCTCCACTGACCCCATGCCTCCCTAGGGTTTATCATAATGCAGGTTCATAACAGATCAGGGTCAGGCACGGTGGCTCACACCTGTAATCCCAGCACTTTGGGAGGCTGAGGTGGGCGGATTGTTTAAGCCTGGGAGTTCGAGGCCAGCATGGGCAACGTGGCAAAACCCCATCTCTACTAAAAATACAAAAATTAGTCAGATGTGGTGGTGTACGACTGTAGTCCCAGGCACTCAGGAGGCTGAGGTCAGAGGATAAATTGAGCCCAGGAGGCTGAGGTTGCACTGAGGCATAATCCACCACTGAACTCCAGCCTGGGCAACAGAGTGAGATGTGTCAAAAAAAAAAAAAAAAAAAAAAAAGACAGACAGAAAGACAAGAAAGGAAAGAAAGGAGTAAAGGAAGAAAGAAAAAGAAAGGAAAAGAAAAATGTACAAAATTGTGTACATAATTCTTTAACTGGGTGCAATGTTTTGAGAGGCAAGGCACGAGGATTGCTTGATCCAGTAGTTCAAGACCAGCGTGGGCAGCGTGGCCAGACCTCTTCTCTACAAAAAAACCATATTTTTTGAGACAGAGTCTTGCTGTCACCCAGGCTAGAGTGCAGTGGCGCAATTGGCTCTCTACAACCTCTGCCGCCCAGGTTCAAGCAATTCTCCTGTCTCAGCCTCCCAAGTAGCTGGGACCTGCGAGCCACCACACCCAGCTAATTTTTGCATTTTTAGTAGAGATGGGGTTTCATCATATTGGCCAGGCTGGTCTCGAACTCCTGACCTCGTGATCTGCCTGCCTCAGCTTCCCAAAGTGTTGGGATTACTGGCGTGAGCCACTGCGCCTGGCAGACTCTCACTCTGTCACCGAGGCTGGAGTGCAATGGCTCAATTTCAGCTCAGTGCAACCTCCACCTCCTGGGTTCAAGCAATTCTCTGCCTCAGCCCCCCGAGTAGCTGGGACTACAGGCACCCACCACCACACCTGGCTAATTTTTGTATTTTTAGTAGAGACCGGGTTTCACCATCTTGGCCAGGCTGCTCTAGAACTCCTGATCTTGTGATCCACCCGCCTCGGACTTCCATTGTGCCAGGATTACAGGCATGAGTCACCGTGCCCAGACTGAACAATTTTTTTAAATAGCAGAGCATAGTAGCATACTCCTGTGGCCCCAGCTACTTGGGAAGCTAAGACAGGAAAATCTCTTGGGCTAAGGACATCAAGGCTGCAGGGAACCATGATGCAGTCACTGTACTCCAGCCTCGGCAAGAGAACAAGACCCTGTCTCTGAAAAAACATCTAAGTATAGAATTGTATCAATTTAAGGAAGAAAACTATTATAAGAACTATTTTGCAATGGCAGAGGTGATGGCGGGAGCAGCGTACTCAGCAAGAAGTGCCTGGCCCCACTCCCCCAAAAGAAAAAAATCTAGTCACTGTAAAACTAACAAAAACCTTAAGTAAGAACTCTTTCAATCAATGAGTGCTAGAGAAAAAATTTAAGAGGCTTTGAGAGAAGATATTTACTGACAAAATGTTCAATGTACAAAAATTCTATATCCTCACTTTTCATATATAGGTTATCAACACTTTACACTTGGCCTTCAGAACTTCAAATGGTACTTTTTTTTTCAAGAGGGGAACCAACCTAAATTAGACCAAATGACAATGCATACTTATACTACCAGGAAAGAAATACTGAAAAGTGGGTCTTGTTTCATAACCTTGGTACTGACTACATATATATATTTTTAAAAAGCCTCACGTTTTTGTGCAGAAGAATGATTAGTACAGGAATTCCCAACACATGATCTGGGTATAGGGCTGTAGGGGCCCCACAGGGTTGTGGGGTGTTGAGGTGCAGGATCCGACAAGTAAAGAGACAGGACACTGAAGAACTGGTGAAGAGCATTTGGACTCGGCGGGCCATGCCACCTGTGAGTGGAGATCAGCGACAGCCCCCAAATGTCCAAGAGCATCTGTATTTATTAGGTACAAGCAGGGGGCAGGGTTCTGAGTAAGGTCATCATCTATAGGCTTAGTAATAGGGCATACATAATCACGTGAGTCACAAGCGAGGGGGCCACCCCATTATGTCACCTGGGCAGAGAGGTGGGCCATGCACAGCAGGGGGCCGTGCCGTGCACAGTAGTAGAGGGTAGTGTGCAGAAAAGGGGTCATTCCCATTAGGTCACCAAGGCAAGGAGGTGGGCTGTGTCCAACAGGTGTCGTGCGCAATGCTTCTTATCTGGGGGCTGGAGACTTCAAAGGATTTCTAATAGAAAGATACTGTAAGCTTAATGCAGTGGGAGCTGACAGACTTGTGCTCTTCTCTTAAGATATTTACGGGAGGATGACTTGAGCTAGCGCAGAAGTGAGAAAAGACTGACAGGGTGTATAGCCGCTGTGACTGGTCACACCAGAGGGGTTCCTCTCCCTGGGTTACTTCCAGGATCTCAGGCCTGAGGCCTACTTTCCACAGGAACTGGTTGCAAGGTACTATAACTCCTTTATCAGGAGGAGAGGCACTTGCTCCAAGCCTGCCATACAGCATATGCCCTTTCAGGCAGGGACACCACCGCCTGGATCTTTGGTTCTTCTTTGGTTCTTGTTCTGGTCTGGCTGTTTTCCCATATACTGCTTCTGTTCTGTGACTGCCCTAGACATTCCTCCTACTACAAACTACTATATGTTTATATAGAAGCATTATATAAATCAGCACTAAATGTGTCAGTATAGCTCTGACTACAATACCTGTATGATTATATAGAACGAAGTATTAGATATAAGTATTAAGTATGATTATATAAACTAGATATATGTAAGCAGTAAGTTACACTTCAAGCACTAATTTTATAAACTAATATATTATATATGAAGGATTATATAAAGGAAACAGCTGAGCAGTAACACTATGAACTAAGATATTCTTCAGGCACTAGTTGTGCCTGGGGTCTGGACAGTTCTCCTTCCTTGGTGCCCATGAGGGGTGTTACCCACACTGGGGAAAGTGGATCCAGTTGTCCTAAAAGATCCCAGACCTCACTAAAGGGGCTTCCCAATGTCAAAATTATTATCAAAATAATTTTTTTAAAGTTATCAGTCAGCCGGGCCCAGTGGCTCACATCTGTGATCCTAGAACCTTGGAAGGTAGAGATGGGCCGATCACTTGCGCTCAGGAGCTCGAAACCAGCCTGGCCAATACGGTGAAACCCCACCTCTACTAAAAAATACAAAAATTAGCCAGGGGTGGTGGTATGTGCCTCTAATCCCAGTTACTCCAGAATTGCACGAGAATTGCTCGAACCTGGGAGGCAGAGGTTGCAACGAGCCAAGATTGCACCACCGCACTCCAGTTTGGGCAACAGAGTGAGACTCTATCTCTAAATAAATAAATAAATAATTATTTGTCTTTTTCTCTTCAATTCTGTTTTCCAGGTTTTTGCATGATATGTGATACTGCAACAGACTGAATGCAGAAGCTGGTGAGAAGCCCACTGGCTTTTATTAAGCCAGACGTTAAAGAGATTTGCAAAAATTTAAAACAATGCTACTCTTTTCACCAAGTTCTTAACTGTTCTAGAAAAGTTCTTTTTCATACAAAAATGTTATTTCTGTTGCCATGCAACAGACTTTTTATCCATTTATTTATTTTTTGATAGAGTCTTGCTCTATCACCCAGCCTGGAGTACAGCAGTGAGATCTCGGCTCCCTGCAACCTCTGGTCCAGGGTTCAAGTGATTCTCCTGCCTCAGCCTCCTCAGCAGCTGGGATTAAGGGCGCCCACCACCACACCTGCCCAATTTTTGTATTCTTAGTAGAGATGGGGTTTTGCCATGTTGCCCAGGCTGGTCTCGAACTCCTGACCTTAAGTGATCCACCCGCCTCAGCCTCTCAAAGTGCTGGGATTACAGGTATGAACCACCAAGCCCAGCCCCCACTAATTTTTAAGAAAATAAACAAGTCCTGAGACCACATGCTTAAGAAGAACTGAAAGAATGACAAGAGATAAGTGACAACACACACACACACACACACACACACACGTGCGCACACAAACCTCAACCTCTTCCTACCTCTGCCCTGGAAGACTATTATTGTTATTTATATCACAGAATTTTCAAACAGTTCAAACTCTCTAGTGACTAGTAAAGAAAGAAGCCTGGTGGGGTAAAACTGGACAGGAAATTAAAGGCAAAGTAAATGCTTCCTCTTCAGTTATAAGGCTGCCATTCTGATGTGAAGGCAAAATTCTAGGCAATTAAAAGACATTTCAAAATTAACCCCCATGTTTATGCCATAAGCAAGAATGTATTACTTTCACATTCCTTCCACAGCTGCTTGAAAATTCATACAAAAGCTTAAGGTATTCAGTGCAAAAGCTAGATTCTCAGAGGTTGATATAATACACTTATCCTCAAAGAAAAATTTAAATGACTTCATACTATCTTCATCCCCAACCTGTTCTCCTACCAAAATTGACGCCTATGCAGAAAATGCCACACTTACACATTGAAAAGGAAATGGAAAGGCTTACTACAGATAAAAACAGAATTAATTTCTGAGTCATAACATTTCTCGCTTCAGTAACCTATAAAGTAAAAAACAATCCAACAATCTCAAAGCACCCAACTTCTCAACATACCAATCTATAAGAAAAGACAAATTTAAAGACAGACTTTTTAGCTCTATCAGCAGTCACTTTACTCTCAATACACTACTCAAATTGAGAACTCACTTTAATATGGGAGGAGAGGTTGTGTAAGTTTAATTTAATACTGAAAATTCTTTCTTGTCATCAAAATACTTTTATGACTCAGTACCAAATTGCAAATGATCATTTAACCAAGCTATTAGGAAGGCCCTGGGTCCTCCAGCCTCCAGACAGGCACCTATTATCCAAATTACTTTACTTTTCAGGTATGTTTAGCATTTAGTCATCCTATAATACAAGAAGCCTTATAAGAAAAAAAATACCCCTGCTTGAATGCTATTTTTCATCAAAGGACTTTAATGCTTCTCTGCTTATTCCACACTACAACTAGAGGTAGTCCAAGAGTGATGTCATGGAAAACAGCTTCCCTAGCCTTTAGAGATTGGATCCAGTGAGAATTCTAGGAAAAGCCTCTATTGGGGAATAAAACCCCAAATCTTCCAAGTTCTAGTCTAACATGAAATCACAAATACTGTAACGTTAAGCCTTTTAGTTCCTCATAAGAATTATACAACCAAACTAAATATCTGGAAGGTCTTGCTGTTATGATACAGATTTCCTGCAAATCATTAAAGTCTATGATATATACCATTAACTAAATTCAAAGATCTTATCAGAGACAAAGGATAACTTTTCTATCCATTCTTACATGTTTCAGCGATTCAGCCTGATGAGCTTTAAGGATCTTACATTAAAAACAGAAAACCTGACAACGTATTTTGCCTTTCCTAATTCCTTGCTTCCAAAGTTAAAATTTCCAATTCTGAAAAGGCCTTCTACTTTTGGACCAGCAGTAATACAACATATACCCTTGGCAGAGATGAACTATAAGAGCCTTTCCAGTGATTCTTAAAATGACAATAATCTTATATTACTCTCTCCCTTGGTCCTGCTGTTCCCTGAAAAAGAGCTATCCTCCCAGCATAAGGCCTCTCTACACCCTGTTGCCTCTGCCAGGATCACATTATCCCCATATATATATATGGTTCCCTTAGGGTCTTTCGTGTCATTTCAGTGAGCCTTCCTCAAATACCCTCTTTTAAAGTTGCAAAACCCCATATGCCCCATCAACCAGATAATCCCCGTGCGCCTCTGGTTAATTTTTCTCTGCAGTCTATTAAATGGCAATACAGGCTATCCATTTTACTTAATCTCCTTTCTACTTCAATTTTTTTGGCAGTTTTGCTTCACTGACTGTTGTTATCTCTAGCACCTAAAACAGTGCTTGGCACATAGTAAGTGCTTAATTAAATTTGTTGGAGGAACAGATAAATTTAATCCTCAGAACCTTCCATGTTGAGTATCCAACCCTGACTTAAAGATAAGAACATCAAGCTCACAGAGATTACGTAACTTGCCCAAGGATAAAATGATTAGCAAATGAAGTTGGGGTCCACCTGACTTCAAACCTTGGATGATTAACCACTGTTCTACAATGCCTCAGCCGTGGCTCCATCTTCCATCTCTCTTCAATTATTTGAAAAAAAAAAAAAAAAAAAAAAAAAAAAAAAAAAAAAAAAAAAAAAAAAAAAAAAAAAAAAAAAAAAAAAAAAAAAAAAAAAAGCCACATGCTATGGCACTCCAGTTCAGAAAAGATAGATGCTAATACAGTAGTCCACCTTCTTGAAACTAAAGATTGATTCCCTAGCCTTTAGAGACTGGATCCAGTGACCCCGACCAAGGTGACTCACGACTGTAATCCCAGCACTTTGGGAGGTCAAGGCAGGTGGATCATCTCAGGTCAGGAGTTCCAGAGGAGCCTGGTAAACATGGTGAAATCCTGTCTCTACTAAAAATACGAAACTTAGCTGGGCATACAGGCAGGCGCCTGTAATCCCAGCTACTTGGGAGGTTGAGGCAGGAGAATCCCTTGACCTAGGAGGTGGAGGTTGCAGTGAGCCGAGATCGGGCCCCTGCACCACAGCCTGGGTGACAGACCGAGACAATGTCCACAAAAAAAAAAAAAAAAGAGAGAGAGACTGGACCCAGTAAGAATTCAAATAAAAGCCTCTACTGGGGAATAATCCCAAATCTTCTAAATCCTAGTCTAACACGAAATTCAGAAATTCTAGTCTAGCACTCCAATTCAGAGAAAACAGATGCTAATGAAAAAGTCCACCACCTCTAAGGTAAAGATTCATTCCTTAGCCTTTAGAGACTGGATCCAGAGAGAATTCTAGAAAGAGCCTCTACGGGGGAATAAAACCCCAAATCTTCTAAGTCCTAGTCTAACATGAAATTTGGAAATTCTAATCTAGCACTATAATTCAGAGAACACAGACGCTAATGAAGTAGTCCACCACGTCTAAGCTAAATATTCATTCCCTAGCCTTTAGAGACTGGATCCAGTGAGAATTCTAGAAAAAGCCTCTATTGGGGAATAAAATCCCAAACCTTCTAAGTCCTAGTCTAACTCGAAATTCAGAAATTCTAATCTGGCAATCCAATTCAGAGAAAACAGATGCTAATAAAGTAGTCCACCACCTCTAAGCTAAAGATTCATTCCCTAGCCTTTAGAGACTGCATCCAGTGAGAATTCTAGAAAAAGCCTCTATTGGGGGAGAAAAAAACCTCAAATCTTCAAACCCAAATCTTCTAAGTTCTGGTCTAACAAGAAATGCAGAAATTCTAATCCAGAACTCCAATTCAGAGAAAATAGATGCTAATAAAGTAGTTCACCACCTCTAAGCTAAAGAGACTGGAACCAGTGAGAATTCTAGGAAAAGCCTCTATTGGAGAATAAAACCCCAAATGTTCTACGTCCTAGTCTAACTCGAAATTCAGAAATTGTAATCTAGCACTATAATTCGGAGAACATAGATGCTAATAAAGTAGTCCACCACCTCTAAGCTAAATATTCATTCCCCAGCCTTTAGAGACTGGATCAAGTGAGAATTCTAGAAAAAGCCTCTATTGGGGAATAAAACCCCAAATCTTCTAAGTTCTGCTCTAACATGAAATTCAGAAATTGGATTCTAGCACTCCAATTCAGAGAAAACAGATGCAAATAAAGTAGTCAACCACCTCTAAGGTAAAGGTTCATTCCCTAGCCTTTAGAGACTGGATCCAGTGAAAATACTAGAAAAAGCCTCTACTGGGGAATAAAACCCCAACTTCTAAGTCCTAGTCTAACAGGAAATTCACAAATAGTAATCTAGCACTATAATTCGGAGAAAACAGGTGCTAATAAAGTAGTTCACCACCTCTAAGATAAAGATTCCTTCCCTAGCCTTTAGAGACAAGATCCAGTGAAAATTCCAGAAAAAGCCTCTACTGGGGGGGAACCCCAAATGTTAAAACCCAAATGTCCTAAGTCCTAGTCTAACATGAAATTCAGAAATTCTAATCTAGCACTTCCAATTCAGAGAAAACAGATGCTAATAAAGTAGTTTCCACTTCTAAGCTAAAGATTCATTCCCTACCCTTTAGAGACTGGATCCAGTGAGAATTATTTTAAAAAAGCCTCTACTGGGCGGGGGGAACCCAAATCTTCTAGTCTTAGTCTAACTTGAAATTTAGAAATTGTAATCTAGCACTATAATTCGGAGAAAACAGATGCTAATAAAGTAGTCCACCACCTTTAAGCTAAAGATTCATTCCCTGGCCTTTAGAGACTGGAAACAGGATTCTAGAAAAAACCTCTATTGCGGGGGAGAAAACCTCAAATGTTCAAACCCAAATCTTCTAAGTCCTGGTCTAACATGAAATTCAGAAATTCTAATCTAGCACTCCAATTCGGAGAAAACATGCTAGTAAAGTAGTTGACCACCTCTAAGCTAAAGATTCATTTCCCACCCTTTGGAGACTGGAAACAGTGAGAATTCTAGAAAAAGCCTCTATTGCGGGGAAAAAACCCAAATCTTCTAAGTCCTAGTCTAACATGAAATTCAGAAATTCTCATCTAGCACGCTAATTCGGAGAAGACAGATGCTAATAAAGTAGTCCACAACCTCTAAACTAAAGATTCATTCCTTAGCCTTTAGAGACTGGATTCAGTGAAAATTCTAGGAAAAGCCTCTACTGGGTCGGGGGGGGGGAATCCCAAATGTTCGAACCCAAACCTTCTAAGTTCTGGTCTAACATGAAATCCAGAAATTCTAGTCTAGCACTCCAAATCAGAGAAAATAGATGCTAATAAAGTAGTCCACCACCTCTAATCTAAAGATTCATTCCCTACCCTTTAGAGACTGGACCCAGTGAGAATTCTAGAAAAAGCCTCTACTGGGGAATAAAACCCCAAATCTTCTAAGTTCTAGTCTAACATGAAATTCAGAAATTATTTATTTATTTAAGATGGTGGGTTTCATCCTGATGGCCAGGATGGTCTTGAACTCCTGACCTCAGGTGATCCACCCACCTCGGCCTCCCAAAGTGCTAGGATTACAGGTGTGAACCATTGCGCCCAGCTGAAATTCAGAAATTCTAATCTAGCAGTATAATTTGGAGAAAACAGATGCTAATAAAGTAGTTCACCACCTCTAAGCTAAATATTCATTCCCTACCCTTTAGAGACTGGATCCAGTGAGAATTGTAGAAAAAGCCTCCATTATGGAATAAAACCCCAAATCTTCTAAGTCCTAGTCTAACATGAAATTCAGAAATTCTAATCTAGCACTATAATTTGGAGAAAACAGATGCTAATAAAGTAGTTCACCTCTAAGCTAAAGATTCATTCCCTAGACTTTAGAGACTGGATCCAGAGAGAATTCTAAAAAAAAAAAAGCCTCTATTGGGGGGTTGGGGGGAACCCAAATTTTCTAAGTCCCAGTCTAACCTTAAATTTAGAAATTCTAGTCTAGCAGTATAATTTGGAGAACACAGATGCTAATAAACTAGTTCACCACCTCTAAGCTAAATATTCATTCCCTAGCCTTTAAAGACTGGATCCAGTGAGAATTCTAGAAAAAGCCTCTACTGGGGAATAAAACACCAACTTTTAAGTCCTAGCCTAACATGAAATTCAGAAATTCTAATCTAGCAGTGTAATTCAAAGAAAACAGATGCTAATAAAGTAGTTCACCACCTCTAAGCTAAAGATACATTCCCCAGCCTTTAGAGACTGGATCTAGTGAAAATTGTAGAAAAAGCCTCTATCGGGGAATAAAACCCCAAATCTTCCAAGTCCTAGTCTAACATGAAATTCAGAAATTCTAATCTAGCACTCCAATTCAGAGAAACCAGAGTTAAAAAGTAGTTCACCACCTCTAAGCTAAATATTCATTCCCTAGCCTTTAGAGACTGGATCCAGTGACAATTCTAGAAAAAGCCTCGATTGGGGGTAGGGGGGGAACCCAAATCTTCAAACCCAAATCCCCTAAGTTCTGGTCTAACATGGAATTCAGAAATTCTAGTCTAGCACTCCAAGTCAGAGAAAATGGATGCTAGTAAAGTAGTACACCTCCTCTAAGCTATTCATTCTCCTCACAGTTAGCGTTATTCACTCTCAGAACATTTGCACTGGGAAAGGCCAGGCTTGACAACAGAGCACCTACAGCATTTGCGGGGGCTGTTGTTCAAAATCAGGGGAAAATGTCATTAAAAGGCTGGGCGATGGCTGGGTGCGGTTGCTCCCGCCTGTAATCCCAGAACTTTGGAAGATAGAGGCTGGTGGAACACTTGATGTCAGGAGTTCCAAGACCTGCCTGGCTAGCGCTGTGAAACCCTGTTTCTATCAAAAATACAAAAATTAGTCAGACATGGTGACGCGCGCCTGTAGTCCCAGCTACTCAGGAGGCTGAGGCAAGAGAATCCCTTGCACTGGGGAGGCGGAAGTTGCACTGCGCCGAGATCGCGCCATTGCACTCCAGCCTCCAAGACAGAGCGAGACCTTGTCTAAAAAGAAACAGGCTGGGTGGGGCAGCTTCTGCCTGTAATTCCAGCACTTTGGGGGTCCGAGACGGGAGGATCACTTGAGTCCAGGAGTTTGAGACCAACCTGGCCAACATGGCGAAACCCCGTCTCTACTAAAAACATGAAAATTAGCCCAGCGTGGTGGCGCGCACCTTTAGTCCCAGCTACTCGGGAGGTTGAGGCAGGAGAATCGCTTCAACCCAGGAAGCAGAGTGTGTGGAGATCGCGCCAATGCACTCCAGCCTGGGCGACAGAGCCAGACTCCGTCTCAAAAAAAAAAAAAAAGTCGTTATAGGTATTAAAATATAAAGCTTTTCCCTTTCTTCTGTATCTCTCGCCTGTTTGTTTTTTAAATTTGATGTTTAATGTCATTCAGAGTAAAGGAAAATTAAGAATTTAAATTAGCATGAATTTTACCATTCACCCTGATACCATACAATCCCAGTTTTACATGCAGACTATTAAACCAAATGTGGGGCCCTTCTAAACATCCAAGAAGCCAAGCCTGCCCTGATCAAGGCTGGGTTTCCGAGATAACCCAACTCAAGGTAGAGGAAGGTCAAATTTTGAAATTCCCAATAAAGCAATGATTCGTCAGAATTTTATCTTCAAGATAAGTGAAAAATCCAATCTATAAAAGCAGCCACTTTGAAGTAGGCTCTTTCTTTCACTATGTTAATCCTACCCATCTTCTATTATTCTGCCTTTTTACAAGACACAAAAGCATACTCTGAAAGACAACTGGTATTGGACTAGAGAATTAGACATTTTAATAAAACATCTCTACTCAAAACCACTTGTTAGCTAAAAATAACAGTATACCCCAAAAATGCTTCTTTTTCACTTTTTGTGGACCATTTAAGCCAAACCATACTACGTTTTTGATGTGCCAAGTAAGAATGATCCACACTGATCTGTAACACATCTAAATTCTGGCAAAATACGTTCAATTTCAAACCACAAATATTTACTCTCCTATTCTTTCCTCAAACTAATCAGTAATGAAAAGTGCAAACTAACGTCCTTTACCACTGATAAACGTGACTGGAAACACCTAAGTGCTATGATGATTAAAAATGAGAATCAAATTATCTAAACATTACATTAAGTGCTAAAAAGTTGAAATGTTCTGTACATTTCTAGATCAAGGATTACTGCAACATGAATGCATTGATAAGCTCTTCAAAAACAATTTTCAAATTAGTAAATGTAGTCAAGCACCCTGTTCCCTAGATAAGAAAAACAGGCACTAAAATTAGGGCATGTAAGTCTGCAAGGCATTTTCTAAATTACAACTTAATCAGATTAACAAAGGCAAACAAATTCGGAAAATAGAAAAGACTAAGCAAATGTAAGGTGTTAACTAAATATTGGGAATAAGTAAAGGGGCCTAAAGCGGCCTAGAACGATAAAAAGCAAAGCCCCTACAGTAACGTTACGTTTGACTTAAAGAATACCGTTATTTAAATAAGCAGTTAGCACTTGGTAGGAGGAAGGCCAAACAACGTGACTATTATAAATCTATGGATTCACAGCACTGATTTACTATTATTCCGTACTTATTTGCTGATATTTATAATATAGAAATAAAGACGCAGCAACAGTTAGCCACTACATTAACCACTCTAGCAAAGGTTACTTTAAAAAACGGCCTTGCATTCTTACAACACTCTACAGTTAAGGATTATTTTCACATATATGACCTCATATAGTCCTCTCAACCCTGCGAGGTTGGTAGTACCGACTGTATTTCATAGATAAGAAACAGAGGCTTGCGACGCGATTTTTTTCTCAAAGTCACCCAAGTCGAACCCAGACCTTCCGATTCCTAGTTTTACGCCTCGCATTCCGCGTAGTTCTATTTCAGGCATAAATAGAATTGTTAAAGGGAAGGAACGGGTTAGGGAAAAAATAATCATGGTACCTGCAGCTGTGTGCTGCAAAAAATGGCTGAATTATGCTTCTTCCTTTTTCTTTCTCGCTCTCTCCGGGAAAAAGAAATTACATTTCAAACAATTTAAGTAAACTCAAAGACAAATGAGATCCCGGCGTCTACCAAATGTTTGACTCGGGTCCGTGCAGAGACGGCCGGCGAATTCGTGCCTAGCTAGGGGGTGCGGGCAAAGCCCCGGCTCCGCAGGCCGGCAACCGGGGGCGGCTACGTACCTCGGGGGGTCCTGTCCAACCTCTAGTGGACGGCAGTCCGCATTAGGAAGAACCGGGCCGGCAGGCCGATGGGTGGGCGGTCGGGCGCCGGGAAGGCACTCGGCAGGCTTCTCAGATGTCTACGAGCGGCCGCTCGCGGCCCGAGGCGGGTCGCTCCGGCGGGGCACGAGTGTGCTCGCCTGCAGCCCCCTCTGAGTAAGTCCTGGGAAAGAAGACAGCTCTGAGTCGCGAAACCAGGCAGTCGGGCTCCACACGAGGCGGCTCGGCGTCGGGGCCCGGACCGGCCTTGCCAACGCCGGGGTCTTCGCAGCACCCGGCGGGGCTCGGTGGGAGGACCAACTGGGGCCGCGGGTGGAGGAAAGGGCTGGGGGGCAGCGGGCAGAGAGAGAAGCACCAACAATCGCAGCGTCAACGACGGCGTCTCCGGGCTTCTGCCCCAAAGCGCGCCGAGCCTCGGGATCACCCACGCCGGGGGTGGAGGAAGGCGGGAAGGGGGCGGGAAAGAG
>PVKP010010649.1:0-64080 GCA_004027715.1 Plecturocebus donacophilus | reverse complement strand
GCGGTAAAGAGGCGGGCCAGGCAAGTTAGAACCTTGCCACTGACCTCACCCCCGTAGATCTCATAGCAGCAGTGGACCAGGCCGTAGGCGGAGCTCCCGTAGTGTGCCTTGTCCAGAACTCCGCAGAGCAGCTCCCCTTCCCTGATGATCACCTGCAGAAAGCAAGGCCACCAATGCCAGGCTGAGGGGGATGCTTCCTGTGGGAGGCCCCCGCCTTCTGCTCCATGTGTGACCCTTGCTGTGAATGTCCCTCTTCTGTGACCCACCAAGAATCCTTCATGGAAAAATTTAGGGCATATGTGAAACTAGTATTTATACACACACACATACACGTGCACACACACACACACACACACACATGTATATATATATATATTTTAATATAAAAGAGGCAAGCATATACAGATCAGCAGTTCTTTCTCTCTCTCTCTCACGCTCTCTCTTCATGTTTTTTATGTCCCCTACTTCCCACACCCACCCACACTGACTTGAGGTCAAAGTACCCTTGACAAAGACCTTGTGACCAGAAATGGGAGCTTCTAGTCACAAGTTCTTTCTGAAGTGGCGAGCTTCAACCTCATAACTGTGCCTTTGGCCAAGGTACTTCCTCCCTTGAACCCTGGGAGTAACAACAAAATCTTCCTAGCATCCTCTAAGGCCTGAATGTGTACTTTCAGGGTTAAAGCATTAGAAGCTAATGAATAGAAAAGTATGTCTAGCTGTATAATGCAGCACCCACGAAGCATATGGTCTATAAAGGAAAAGAAACCTGTTTTAGGGGTGAACAGACTGTCCGTTAAGACCCTGGCATAAAGCATTGTGCACTGACGACCTGGAAGGACTTCTCCACTGGGAACACGCAGAGGCCTTGGAAATCTTCAGTGTGGACAGCTCTCTCTGCCCTGGGCCTGCCCTCTTACGGCCTGGTTACTAAGGCTCAGAGCTCAGGGTATACAACCTTACACCAGTTTGATTATCTCAAGCTACTCAGCAGTCTTGTGGGAAAACAGGACTCTGCGTTGCCAAGCTTTGCAGAATCAATTTCAGCCTTTTTGCAGGAGAAGCCTTCCTCAACTGCTTGTGAGTTTTATACTAAGGGTCAAATGCTGGAGATCAACCCTGAACCTTTCCAAAACAAAAGCTGACACTAACTCAGGCACAACGTCTTCTCTTCTGAAGCACAGTGCCTGCTTCTGTGAATGTGCCTCCATTTCTTTCTCAGTTTTAAACCAATCTGTCTAACCCTGGGACTAGAAGTTTCCACCCCACACAGATGGATGGCCATACCTGGGACTCACACATCGAGTCGGGGTTAAAGCCAGGAACAGATCGAGGAGTCTCCTTCACCCAGGCTTTCCCTGTGATTTTTGCCTTTCCAGTTAAGTTCAGTGGGATATGGTTCTCTGGGATTATATTTAGGAGCAGTGTTGACACAACCTACAAAGAAAAAAGGACAAACTGAAAAAAGAGGCAAAAAAAAAAAAGTTGAGAACTTCCCTTTTAGGACCTCCTGCCCTTGCAATGCCAATTCTGATGATCTCAGGTATGGCAAGAAAAACAGACAGGTCCACCCACAGGACAGCGTGGTCTTACTTTTTATTTAAACCAATTAGGAATGAAAATAAAACTACATGACTAAGAACTTAACTGTGATTTTTACTCCCTAAAATAGTTCTTAAAGTGAATAACCCCCTAGACTTGAATTAAATTTCTAAATAGACCAAAGGAAGGAGAGGGAAAAGTAAATTGTTTTCATTTTATGCCACATACGCAGATATTTCTTTACTATGACTGGAATTATAGCTACTGAAAGGCCAGGGGATCTTTCCCCGCCCCCATCTGGATCCCTCAGAGGGGTCATCCACCCAACAAGCAGTTGGTAACAGGAAGCCAAGAGAAGCACTTTCTCAAGCAGCTGCTCTGCAGAGATCAAAGGGAGGCAGCTTTATCTGGGGATAACCAGAGTTGGCTCCAGAAGGGCCGAATGCAGGCGCGTACATTCCCAGAGATGGAGCAGGGCAGGGGCAGACCGGCAGGTGTGACAGGCTCCAGGCCTGGGAGACTAACTGCCACCAACAGTGCTTAGTGTGCCTGCAGCAGGTCCTACAAAGTAATGTCTTTAGATGTGTGCAATGAGGGCATGGTGGCTCATGCCTGTAATCCCAGCACTTTGGGAGGCCGAGGCAGGTGAATCCCTTGAGGTCAGGAGTTTGAGACCAGCCTGGCCAACATGGTGAAACCCCATTTCTACTAAAAATAGAAAATTTAGCCGGGCATGGTGGCATGCACCTATAATCCCAGCTACTCAGCAGGCTGAGGCACGGGAACCGCTTGAACCCAGGAGGCAGAGATTGCTGTGAGCCAAGATCATGCTAGTGCACTCCAGCCTGGGTGAGAGAGTGAGATTCTGTCTCAAAAAAAAAAAAAAAAAAAAAAAAATTAAAAAATATGCACAATGGGGCAGGGCAGTTATGAGAGCAGCTGCCTTTTCACCCATGTGCACTAGGAGTAGGGGACAGTGGGCAACAGCATCATTAAAGAGAGCAAAAAATATTCCCTATTTTCTCAGCAGCAGATGACCAGAAAGGTCATGACCCATACTCTCCATGCCTCAGCTCTGCAGAAGGCCAGCACTGTGAGGTGAGAGGGGTTAGGAAGTAAAGGCAGGAGGGTGACACTTTCCTGGGGTGGCTACTGCAAACTGCACCTCAACTAAGATACCACATGCACAGTAGGGACCCCCAAGCTGAGCATAGTCAAGACTGGAACCTGGTGTGAAAGATAACAGAAACACACCCATCCAAGGACAAGGAAATATGACCTGTCACTTCATCTATAAAATCAAGGGGGCAGAAGAGCATTTGATAAACTCCAACACCCTTTCATGAAAAAATACTCAACAGGCCGGGCATGGTGGCTGGCTCACGCCTATAATCCCAGCACTTTGGGAGGCCAAGGTGGATCACCTGAGGTCAGGAGTTTGAGACCAGCCTGGCCAACATGGTGAGACCTGTCTCTACTAAAAATAGAAAAATTAGCCAGGTATGGTGGTAGGTACTTGTAATCCCAGCTACTCAGGAGGTTGAGGCAGGAGAATTGCTTGAACTGGGAAGCAGAGGTTGCAGTGAGTTGAGATTGTGCCACTGCACTCCAGCCTGGGTAACAAGAGTGAAACTCTGTCTCAAAGTAAAAAAAAAAAAAACAAAGCCAGAAGCAGCAGCAAGTTAGCCAGAAAAAGATCTAGCTAAGATCATTGATGAAGGTTGCTGCACTAAACAACAGATTTTCAGCGTAGATGAAATAGCCTTCTATTGGAAGATGCCATCTAGGACTTTCATAGCTAGAAAGAAGTCTGGCTTCACAGCTTCAATGGACAGTCTGGTTCTCCTGTTAGGGGCTAATGCAGCTGGTAACTTTAAGTTGAAACCAATGCACATTTACCATGCTGAAAATCCTAGGACCCTTAAGAATTATGCTAAATCTACTCTGCCTGTGCTCTAGAAATGGAACAACAAAGCCTAGATGACTGCACATCTGTTTATAGCTTGTTCTGCTGAATATTTTAAGTCCCTGTTGAGACCTACTGCTCAGAAAAAAAAAGTTTCCTTCAAAATACTGCTACTGTTCACTGACAACGCATCTGGTTACCCAAGACCTCTGAAGATGTGCAAGGAAATTAATGCTGTTTTCATGACTACTAACACAACATCCATTCTGCATGCCATGGACAGAGGAGTTATTTTGACTTTCAAGCCTTATTATTTAAGAAACACATTTCATAAGGCTATAGCTGCCATAGATAGTGATTCTTCTGATGGATATGGGCAAAGTAAATGGAAAACCTTCTAGAAAGGATTCACCATTCTAGATGTCATTAAAAACATTTGTGATCCATGGGAGGAATATCAACATTAACAGGCGTTTGGAAGTTGATTCCAACCCTTAAGTATGACTTTCAAGGGTTCAAGACTTCAGTGGAGGAACTAACAACAGAGGTGACAGATATAGAACTAGAATTAGAAGTAGAAGCTATAAAGAAAAAAAAGAACAAAAAATAAGTGTTGGTAACAATGTGGAGTAATTGAGACCTTCATACATTGCTAGTGGAAATGTAAAATGGTACAGCTGATTTGAAAAACAGTTTGAAAGTTCCTCAAAAAAGTTGACTACAGAATTACTACATGATGCAGCAATTCTTCTCCTAGGTATATACTCAAGAAAACTGAAAACATATGTTCATACAAAAATTGGTACACAAATGTTAATTGCAGGTTTATTTATAATATCAAAAAAATGGAAACAACTCAAACTATCCATTTATCAACTGACAAATGGATACACAGAAAACAATGGAATGTTATTCATCCATAAAGAGGAATAAATTACTATTACATATTACAAAATGGATGGACTTTGAAAACATTAAGTAAAAGAAATAAGTCATAAAAGGCCACATATTGTATGACACAATTTATGAAATGTGCAAAACAGGATAATGCATAGAGGTAGAAAGTAGCTGTCAGGGGATAAGGAGGAAGGAGGAATTGGGAGTGACTGCTGTACCTTCCTTATTAGGTACACGTCATCTTTTTGAGGTGATGGAAATGTTCTAGCATTACACTGTGTTAATGGTTGCACAACATAGTAAATACACTAAAAACCACTGACTTACACACTTTGAAATGGTACTTTTTTATTTTTTTAAAGAGACAGAATCCTGCTCTGTCACCCAGGCTGGAGTGCTGTGGCACAATCACAGCTTGCTGCAGCCTCAAATTCCTGAGCTCAAGTGATAGCTCCCACCTCAGCCTCCCAAGTAGCTAGGACTACAGGCATGTGCTGCTATGTCCAGCTATTCTTAAAATTTTTTATAGAGATAGGGGTCTCACTGTGTTGCCAGGCTGGTCTGGAACTCCTAGCCTCAAGCAATCCTACCTCATGAAATGGTGAATTTTATGTTGAATATGAATTATATCTCAATTAAAGAAAACATAAGGGACACAGAGAAGAGGAACTAAAGTCTCCTGCACTAACATTCTAGAAATGTATAATTTGCTTTTTGGTCATAAACTATGCTAGGGAGAAAAAAATCTGCAATCTTTTCTTAAACCTAGAAGGGTAGCACTATCTGTGGGAATTATTATTTATACTAAGCCTGTATTAAGCTTTTAAAAAAGTCTTAAAAATAAAATGGATTTAGACAGGCACTGTGGCTCATTCATACCTGTAATCCCAGCACTTTGGGAGGCCGAGGCGGGTGGATCACAAGGTCAGGAGTTCGAGACCAGCCTGGCCAATATGGTGAAACCCAGTGTCTACTAAAAATACAAAAATTAGCTGGGCGTGGTGGTGCATGCCTGTAATCCCAGCTACTCGGGAGGCTGAGGCAGGAGAATCACTTGAACCCAGGAGGCGGAGGTTGCAGTGAGCTGAGATCATGCCACTGCACTCCAGCCTGGGTAAGAGAGTGAGACTCCATCTCCAAAAAACAAAACAAACAAAAATAAAATGAATTAAAAAAAAATACTGAAAGGTCTATATCCTTTACCCAGCAATCATACTTTAGGGATTTATCTAAAAGATATACTTGGCCAGGCATGGTGGGTCATGCCTGTAATCTCAACACTTTGGGAGGCTGAGGTGGGAGGATCACTTGAGGCCAGGGGTTCAAGACCAGCCTGGACAACATAGTAAAACCCCAGCTCTACAAAATTTTTTTAAAAAAGAGATATATCAATGAAAGTGCACTAATATGTGCACTAATATATACAGAAATGGTCATTCACTATGGCACTGTTTAGAATAGTAAAAAATAACATGTAATAATCTAAACATCCATTAATAGAGGGACAGTTAAGTCATCTATGGTATATCTGTATCACTGAATATAACACAGGAGGGGTTAAAAAGAAAGAGGCAGGTCTACACGTACAGACAGAATGAGCCCCCAGTACATCCAGTGAATGAAATCAGTCACAAAACAATTACAAAACCATTTGTCAACATAGCCTATGAAAACATTTAAATGAACTTCTTGCTGTATTTGGAGTGTGTTAGTGTGGTCCCAGTGAAAAAATCATGACAGCCTGATAAAATGGAGTTCCCTTTGGGGGACTTGGTGGCTCATTCAGAGTAAGCCATCTAAAAGACCAGCCAAACCTGAGATCCGTGTGCCTGGTGATCAGGAAAATGTAGGCTTCAGGTACCAGGATGTCATGGTTGAACCGGTAGTTTTAAATATAAGCTAAAATTGAATGTCAGATTTAACTGTGGTTCATGGTTCTCCTGAACAGTCCCAGGGATGGCTGATATGATCTTATTCTTATTTCTTTTATTTTTTTTTGAGACAGAGTCTTGCTCTGTCAACCCAGGCTGGAGTGCAGTGGCACAATCTCAGCTTAATACAACCTCTGCCTCCCAGGTTCAAGCAATTCTTGTGCCTCAGTCTGGGATAGTAGCTGGGATTACAGATGTGCACCATCACCCACGGCTAATTTTTATATTTTTAGTAGGGATGGGATTTGGCCATGTTGGCCAGGTTGGTGTCAAACTCCTAGCCTCATGTGATCCGCCTACCTTGGCCTCCCAAAGTGCTGGGATTACAGGCATGAGCCACCATGTCTGGCCTCATTCTTACTTATTGTCTATGAGAGTATGTGTGATATGGAGAGTGAGGTTGCGGAGGGAGGGAGATTTTCCTTTTATGTTTACCAATAACCTTGTTTACTTTTGTAGTTTAAAAGAATCTGAAGGACAGAGATCTAATAACTGAATCCATAAAGCTTGTTGACTATAAGGACAATATACAAAATTGATTGTATTTCTAGATACCAACCATAAACAATTAGAAAATTTAATAAACAATACATCTCCTATAGCAATACCCAGGAGTGACTCTAATGAAAAGAAGCCTAAGGCTTTTACATATTTGAAGGACATACTATGTTCATAATTTAGATGACTCACTATTGTAAACATGTTGATTCTCCCTAAAGTGACCTAGAGAGGCAACGCAATCTCAGTAAAAAATCCTAGCAGGTATTTGTGTGCACAGTGTGAAAGTTTACAAGTTGACTTTAAAATTTATATGGAAATATGAAGACTCCAAAATATTCGAGACAGTCTTTTTTTTTTTTTTCTTGACCCTCTCATATATTACTACTTGGTTTGTGATACAGGAGTACTAGCAGTAGAGAAATGGACTTTTCAACAAATGATGTTGCATTCACTGGATAGGGTATCCATATGGGAAAATATGAATCTTGACCCCTAACCTCACTTCGTGCACATCCACAAAAATCATCCCTAGGCAGATAGCAGACCTAAGTGTGAAAGGTAAAACAACACAGCTACTAGATGATAACAGAGGAGAAGATCTACAAGACTTTAGGGCAGGCAAAAAGCTCCTATAGGACTAGTCAAAAAAAGCCAAGATTAGGGAGCTGTAAATTAGAAACTTCTGGTCATTAGAAAATTGCATTAAGTGAAAAGGCTAGCCACCAAGTAGAAGACATTTGCAATATATGCATCTGGTAATTGGCTCACATCAAACTATATTTTTAAAAAATCTCTCATCTATCAATAAGAAAATGATACAGAATTGAAAATAGGCAAAGGATTTGAGCAGGCACATCACAAAAGATGATATCCAAATGACCAATAAGCATATGAACAGGTGCTCAACCTCTTTTGTCATTAAGGAAATGACAAAACAGTAAGATACCACTACATACTCATCTGAATGGCTAAAATTAAACAAATAAACCAGAAAGAAAACAACAACAGCTGGGTATGGTGGCTCCTGCTTATAATCCCAGCACTTTGGGAGGCTGAGGCATGTGGATCACCTGAAGTCAGGGGTTCGAGACCAGCCTGGCTAGCATGGAAAAACCCTGTCTCTACTGAAAATACAAAAATTTGCTGCTAGGTATGGTGATTCACACCTGTAATGCCAAGTACATAGGAGGCCGAGGCAAGAGAATGGCTTGAACCTGGGAGGCAGAGGTTGTAGTAAGCTGAGATGGCACAACTGCACTCCAGCCTGGTGGAAGTGTGTATTGTTACAAGCATTTTGGAAAACTTTAGGAAACTCTATTAAAGTTGAACACGTATCTTATGACCTAGTAATTCCATGCCTCAGGATTTACCCAATGAAATGCATATATGTGTTCAACAAAACACACATCCGACTGTATTCACAATAGCCCCATTTGTAACGGCCAAATGAAGGTAAGTGAAGACAACTCAAATGTGCATCCATAGAAAAATGGATAAATATATGATGATATATTCATATTATAGAATATTATAAAGCAATAAAAACAAAAAACCTGCTGCTATATACAATAACATGGGTAATACACAAAGATTTTATTTAAATAAGCTTCAAGGAAAGACAAAACTTGTTTACAGTGTTGGAAGTCAAGTTAGTAATTTACCTTTGAGGAAGGGAGGGGATATGGAGGGGTCTTCTGGGAGTGCTGGTGATATGCTACTTTCTAATCTGGGTAACAGTTTGCAAAGAGGTATTCACTTTGTGAATGTGCATCTAGCTATGTACACTTGAGATTTGCAATGAGAGGCAAATTCTCTTTCTTTTCATGCTCTTTGAACAAATAATGAGAGACCTCCGATTTGTAAATAGAAAATCAATCAAGAGCCTGTATGAAATGTCCTGGAGGAAGAGTCAAAACTTCCATTTCTCAGGGCAGTGGACATAAACTTCCTAAGCTAAGTTCCTTATCTTCTGATTCTAAACATGGTTTTTCTCTGTAGCACCAGGCTAAACCATGAATAAATTCTTGTGTAGTGTAGTCACTCTTGCCCTTTTCACCTATTTGGAAAAAATAAAATTGCCTGTACCAACCTTTGGAGATACACTGAAAAACTTCACCCATGACAGAAGCAAAACCTGGGCATATTTCCGAAGTTCATTTGGTACAAAGGATTTTAAAAGGATCCAAGGTATAATCTCTGGGCATAATGAAATTAAACTGGAAATCAACAAATAAAGTATTTGGAAAAGCCCTGAATATTTGTACTTCTAAATAACATATTTTTCAAAAACTCATGAGTCAAAAAAAAAAAAAAAATCAAAAGGGAAATCAGAAGGTATTCTGATGAATACACAACATATTAATTTGTGGGATGCAAATTAAGAACTTAAGGGGGAAATTTATACATAAAATGCCTAGATTGAAAAGAAGAAAAAGGGTCTCAAATTGACTTCAGCTTCAAACTTAAAGAACTAGGGAATAAAAGAGCAAATGCAACCAACCAAAGTAAACAAAAGAAAAGGAGTGATAAGCATCAGAGTAAAATCAATGAAATAAAAAACAGAAAAAATAAAGTCAATAAACCAAAAACTTTTTTTTGAGAACAACAAAACTGTTAAACCTCTAGGCAAACTGATCAGCAGAAAAGAGAAGACACAAATTATCGACGTCAGGAATGAGAGAGGCGACACCACTATAGGCATTACAGATAGAAAAGGTCAACAAAGGAACATTGCAAACAACTTTGTGCCTATAAATTCAATAACTTAGATGAAATGGACAAATTCCCTGAAAAACATAAACTATTAAAGCTCAGTCAAGAAACAGATAACTACCAGGGCACGGTGTCTTAGGCCTGTAATTCCAGCACTTTGGGAGGCCAAGGTGGGTGGATCATGAGGTTAAGAGATCGAGACCATCCTGGCCAACATGGTAAAACCCTGTCTCTACTAAAAATACAAAAATTAGCCAGGCATGGTGGTGGCTGCCTGTAGTCTCAGCTACTCAGGAGGCTGAGGCAGGAGAATCGATTTAACCCAGGAGGTAGAGGTTGCAGTGAGCCAAGATCGCATCACTGCACTCCAGCCTGGCAACAGACAACAATTCCACCTCAAAAAAAAAAAAAGAACTAGATAACCAAAAATAGCTCTAACAAATTTTAATTGAAAACCTTCCCACAAAGAAACTCTGGCCCAGTTGCCTTCACTGGTAAATTCTACCACACATTTAAAGAATAAATAATATCAATATTGTACTACACAAACTCTTAGAGAAAACCAGAGGAAATACCTCCTAACACCTCATTCTATGAGGTCAGCATTACCCTGATACCAAAATCAAACAAAGATATTACAAGAAAATAAGACTGCAGACCAGAGTCACAAATAAAGAAGTAAAAAAATTCTGAATAAAATATAAGTAAATTGAATTCAATATTATATATAAAAAGGATAATATCTCATGACCAAGGAAGGTTTACCCAGGAATGCAAGGTTGGCTTAAAAAGGAAAATCAATAATAAATGGTGTTGGGAAAACTGGCTAGCCATGTGCAGAAAACAGAAACTGGATCCCTTCCTGACACCTTACACTAAAATTAACTCCAGATGGATTAAAGACTTAAACATAAGACCTAACACCATAAAAACTCTAGAAGAAAATCTAGGCAAAACCATTCAGGACATAGGCGTAGGCAGGGACTTCATGACCAAAACACCAAAAGCATTGGCAACAAAAGCCAAAATAGACAAATGGGACCTAATCAAACTCCACAGCTTTTGCACGGCAAAAGAAACAGTCATTAGAGTGAATCGACAACCAATAGACTGGGAAAAAATTTTTGCAGTCTACCCATCTGACAAAGGGCTGATATCCAGAATTGGACAGACAAAATACTTTCTAATTTCCCTTTTGATTCTTTACACCCCTGAGCTATTTAACAAGTACTTATTTAGAAGTACAAATATTGAGGGCTTTTCCAAATACCTTGGTTGCTGATTTCCAATTTAATTCCATTGTGCCCAGAGATCACACCTTGAATCCTTTTAAAATCCTTTGTACCAAATAAAATTAGGAAATAGGTCCAGGTTTTGCTTCTATCATGGGTAAGATTTTTCAGTATGTCTCTAACGGTTAGTACAGGTTCTTTTTTTTTTTTTTTTTTTTTTGCAAATCGGTGAAAAGGGCAAGAGTGATTATACTACACAAGAATTTGTCTGTGGCTCAGTCTGGTTTCACAGAGAAAAACCATGTTTAGAATCAGAACTGTTAATTTCTACTGCCCCAGAAAATGATGAGGAATGGAGACCTACAGACCAAGATCACATAGCCAACTAGAAGTTGATCCTTAAAGTTGAACTTGGAGACTCAGGCAAGAGTAGAAGAACACATTTCACTGTTTTTCATTGTTTGGTCACCACATATATTATTATTTGGTTACTTTGAGAGAAAGTATGGTATGATGCTTCAAGGGCTGGAAAGTCCTGGGTTTGATCTGTCTCCTGTAGACTTGGGCATGTAATTTTCATCTCCTGAAGGGAGCTAATAATGGTCTCTGCATTGCAGATTAGTTTTGAGGATTAATTCAGATAACATGTCTAAAGCACTCAGAAAACACATGGAACTTCCCAACCAATATTACTATCATTCTACCAGCACCACTGCCTACTACCACCATATTTGTATTATGAGGACACCAAATTTAAGTTAGAAGAAGCAAAGGACAGAAACTATGCAGTCTACTCTTGGCAGACTCTCCCTTGAAGCCACCCAGACTCAGGAACCCCAAACAAAGGGGAAAGAAAGTCAGACTATTGCTGGCTTAGCCATTTCTCTGTCTCCAGTCTGGGCTCTTCTGAAAATAAAACCTTTTACATGAGTGGCCTATTTCCTTTTGTTACATACACTGGCTGTTCTCTCCTAATTACCTGTTTTCCTGTCCACAGCGGAAAGGGCTTCAGGATGGAAGGAGGAAAGAGCGTCACGTGCCCAACTTTGTCCGTGAGTCCTCGGTACACCAGCTCCATATACTGCTCCCGGGTGAAAAAGCAACCCCGAGTAGTCATGCTTGCACCTGAAACCATGTGATCCTGGATCAGTCCCGCCAATGGTTGGCCATCCTATAAACCAAAACAGAAAAGACAAGAAGAACGAACATAAATTTTAAGTCAAACTCTAATCCTTAATCACCTGCCTGGAAGCCACTTTCTAGCAAGAGCCCTTATTCTATCCATCTTGTCTCGCTCACATTCTCACTATGTTCTTGTTTAGGAACAAACTGCTTCCCAAAGCACATGACCAGCGTTTAGCACTGGCTTCCACATTTGCCATTTGTCCACTATGCTATATCAAAACTGCTTCAAACTCATCCAGTTCCCCCAAGCCTTCTCTGTTTAATCCCATCTGGTTCTAGTTACTCCAGCATATTTTTGGCACTTATGCCTAAATTTGGTCTGGCTCCTGTCAGCTCTGTTCTTGTTTTTATACTTTGGTTTTATGCTTTAGTATTTTTCACACATTTCTGGCTTGGCTCCTCTGTAAATCAGTCATGCACTCAACAAATATTTATCAGGAGCCTCCTGAATGCCGAGGCACTGGGTAGACTTTTCCCTACTCCAGGGGACCAAACAGACATGGTCCTTTATGTTGAAGAAGAGCTAGACAGTAAACAAACGATGGATAAATACAGTATCACAAAGTGTTTTAATGTCAAAGAGGAAAATAACAGGATGGGTCAAATGAGGGGGATGGTCAAAAATAGCCTCTCTGAAGGGTAGTCTTACAGCTGAGGCCTGAGGGGTGAGTTGGCCAGTATAGAGAGGAAGGGGTTACAGCACAGGTTCCTCAAGAGAGTTGTGAGTGGGCCTGATATACATGACTGTAGAAGGGAGAACAGTCATTATTAGTTATCTCTTCACAACACTGCACAGGGTTCATGGTGAGCCCTTAATAAAGGCTGTTATCTACCAGATGCCAAAAAACAAGGGCTTTTATGAAAAGCCTGAGATTTGGTGAGTGCATTAATTTCATTTGACACTTTCCCAGCCATTCTGATCCCCAGTCTCCTGAACCTTATCTGTCGGGTCTGTGTCCATAGCAACATAACGCATGCTAAAGTAAAAATAGTTATGCTCACTGATGTTCTTTAAGATGTAGCTTTTGTAAACTTTTCAATGTTTATAGAAATTTGAGAAAAACCTGTGCCTTGGATATAAAGATTGTTAATCATTTGATTATTTGTTAAATACTAGCCAACAGTATGGTCATGTTTTAGAACTAAGGCTAAAGGAACTCACAAATGCAGCCTGGGAGAAGCACCAGAAATTTAACCACATGTACTAACTCAAAGGCTAAAAAAAGGATCCCTGTTAAATGGTCTAAACACTACAGTGATGGGCTCAAAGTAAACTCAAATATGATTACAGACGGGCTGGAAAGGTGGCACAGACATAAGGCAAGATCAGATGGAGCTCATAGCCCTTCCTGTGAAGGCTTTGACTTAACACACATAAAAAATTACACTCTACCTCTTGTTGCCTATATGGTCCTATTTTGCTTGGGAGAAAAACCCAAACCAGTATTATGGATTTGACTCATCTCACAATCTTTGGGGGCAGATAATGATTTTTCCTTTTGTTTTTTTCCCTAAAGAACATAATTACAGGTTCTGTGATCTATTCAGTGCCTTTTCCTCTGTCTGTCTAGATTTTTCCATGACTAGACAATTACTTTAATGGCTAAATTGCTTTCAATGCAATAATCACAAATTCTATGGCAGAATGCTGATTAAAGCAATTGCTAAAGGTCTACTTATAATTCTAAATTTCCTAAATCCTGCTTTGTCTCAGAAAGAACATCTCTGAATCAAAACCCCAGAAAATTGTCAGCTATACTGTTCTCCTTAATAGCACAGCAAAATGACATTATAATTAATGACTCTGGTCAGGATGCTTTGGGAATAGGGTATTCTGTAACTTGAATCTTCTAGCTGACTAAGCAGAAGTCAGGCAACATATCTCAAGCCTTGTTTTAAAACTTTCCACAAAGCATGGTCCCTCAATAAATAAACAGAAGGAAAAAAAATTAGTCCAAAAATTAACACATAAATGAAAAGTTTAACTGTTTTCAGGGAAAAGAAATAGCGTTCCATTCAACTCCTATTTTAAGTAAAAAGGCACCACAAAACTCTATTAAGTACATAAAACCAGCGATAAAATGTACCTTAATTAGGTGTTATGGTTAGTTAAGGAAGAGAACCTGGTAATAGGGAAGAAATGGAATTATAAACAAAGAAATATGGAAACTAAAGGAAATAAAAATACACTAAGAAAAATGACCCCAAAATACTGGTTTTCCTCATTTAACCAAATCAGCTCTTGTCCTTTTAGGACTCTGCCAATAAAGACATGTTGCATTTTTATAACTATTAGCAAATGTAAGGATTCCACTTCTTGGCATTTATACCAAAGACTAAATAAAATTTATCAAGAATCAAAAGCTCTTTACCTCTAACAAAAGAAACTCAATGAAAGTACAGTGAATTTTCAAGCCATCTCCCATAAGCTTTTTTCTTTTTAAGAAACTAATTTATTGACATAAGCTTATTTCCTTGTGTTCTCCTGTCCCCCTTAAGTGTATGCCCAACCTAAAACTCCTAGGCAGATGAACATGTGATGAGGCCCACTTGGATTTACATAAGTCAGCCTACTGCAGGAAACAAAGTAAGCATGAAGTCTCCTACAGCTTTGCACCTTATTCAATCAAAATCAAGTACAGCACATTCAAGGTCATTGGTCTGAGGCCTTCACAGCGCCTCAACTCCCCACACAGCTAATGCCTCAAGTCACTGTGCCAGCAAAAAACCATCTGCTGCTCCCTGGTAGTATCCCTTCTGGTGAAATATGATTCGGCTGCTATAGAGTCAGAGACCCACACAGTCCTGGGAGCTGCTTCTTGTCACCTGCTGTCCCTTAGTCCTAGCCTTGCCTGTCAAGTGGAGCTAAGAACACGCACAGCCAAGCGCATGGATGGGGAGCGGGGAGGGGTCATCCAAAGCTGCTAGATTCGAGTCTTTGTCTCATTGCTGGCTGACATATTACTCACTTGGTGTTTCCTTGTCTGAAAATCACACCAACCTCATAAGGAAGGGAGTGTCAGCAAACTGCTTACAGCAGTGCCTAAGGCCTGTGGCCCACCTAATAAATGTCAGCTTTCACTGCCACCACCATGAGAGCCACATTATTTACATGAAAACATAAAAAGCCACTTTGCAAATTAGCAAATGTATTTTTTTTTTTAATTTCCAAGTAATCTGAGTGGCCCCTTCACCACTTCTTCCTACATTTAGTCCCTTCACTAATCCACAGCCCACAAAGGTGGCCAGAGAAAGGAAAGGCCAACTCAAACAACTGGGACCCTCGTGAAGCCACAGTGATGCATCTGGCGGGAAAGAGGCCGGGACGCCAGGCTCCTCACCACCTGCCTGATTCCAAGGAGCAGAGGATGCTGACTGACACTAAGCATCTCTGAGCAGCCCCAGGCACTCCCTGTGTACAGAGCTCTCCAACCCTGTGGCAGCATGAACCCCAGGAAGATCCGGGAGCTCCTTGTCCTTCCTCCTGCTTCTCAGCTGGGTGTCCATGGGCAAGTTACGTGAATCCTTCAAGTGTAAAATGTGGGCATGAATAGTACCTAACTCCAAGGACTGTGGGGAGGGTGAAATGAGGAGCTTCTAATGTGCTCTATGCACAGTGTATGGCACTGAAAAAGTACTTGGGAAATGGGAGCCTTGGTTTGACATTATGATTATTCTTCATACTCCACCACGATCCAAATGAATGATGTATAATTGTGAATCACTGTGGTGCAAACGGCTTACAGTTTAGGTCTCAGACCTTTGGGTGGGTAGTGAGGGTGAAGCAGGCACTGGAACACACTCTGTCCTCTTCCCTGCAGCCTGCCTCTTTCCTCGCTCTGTCCCTCCCATGAGCACATGCTGACTCAGGCCCCTGCCGCTCCTGGCCACGAGTCAGCTGCTCAGGAGAGTGGGGAGGAAGTTCTATCCTACCCTCGTATCCCTCTGGACAGCTGTGACCACATGGGGTTGCCCTTGAGGACTGAACTTGGAGAAAGAAGAAAGGGATTCAAAGAGGAGAGGAGATGCCTTCATGGGCTATTGAGGGATCTCTTCTGGGCCCTTGGGGTTAGGCTGCTTCTTAAAGCTCATGTTTGTCAGAACAAAGGATCAAAGTTATCTGTGGACCATGAGAACCATGACAGTGTTGGGATATTAATGCTGGCCAGGGGCTATTAAGTTGCAGAATCCAAACTTAAGTATTGAACACAAGACCTATTACGCAGCTACTAAGGTTGGCTTTCTGGGATGGCTATCACAATTTCTGTCCTGATTTACATTTTACAACGCAGCAAGAAATAAACATTTCCCAGCCTCTAAGTAACTAGATGGCTAAAAGCCCCACCTGGGAGAAACCAAGACCCTCCATTCCAGGTGCCCCTGTCCTGGAGCTGCCCAATGACCCCAGGAGCTAGCAGGGCCCAGGTTAGAAGTGCTAAGTCATGCCAACAATGAGCACGGAATGGCCTCAAGGCCAGACCTACCTTGGGAACAAGGTACTGCTGATCGGTGCAGGCCAGGACATAGGCCTCGGCCCGGCCCAGCTCACTCTGGGGGAAATGGGCATTCATCTCATCTCCATCAAAGTCGGCATTATAGGCCTTGCAGTTGGCATAGTGGAGTCGCAGCACTTTCTCTTCAGGCAGGATGCGGGCTTGGTGGGCCTGGATGGAGGGTCTGTGCAGGGTAGGCTGACGGTTCAGTAGCAGAATGTCCCCATTCTTCACATGCCGGCACACCTGGGAACAGAGTGGACAGGTGGGTGATCAGTCAGTATCACTACTGCTCTTTCCAAGCGCTCATCTCAACTTGGCCAAGGTGTGGCTTCTATCTTATATTCTAGTCAACTAAATGCAAAGGAGATTTTTAATCTGGAGCAAAACCCTAGAAAGCGCTGAGAAATACCTCCTGGGTCCCTCTGGTCCTGGCCCTTTATAGCCCTGATCCTGGCTCTAAGCTCAGAATTCTAAGGAACAAATAAGACTATAGGTCTCTGTCTTCTTCAGAGATGCATAGCCCTCCCAGTTTCCTGGATTCCTCTGAAAATTAATCTGAAGAAAGAAATGGATACAACTCCTGAAGACTGCACGTAACCATAAAACCAACCACTGGGTTAGAAAGAAATTGGCAGACTCTCGAATCCCCTCATTATCACATGTGAGCACATTAGTCTAAACAGAAATTCTACATTTCACAAAAAAATGTGCCCAGCTTCATATATCAGACCTGGAACTGGAACACAGGGTTCTTAGTTAGTTCAGTGCCCTCAGAGAACATTTTATTGCACTTCAAAAATTAAGAACTGTAAATTGCCATAGCCTTTTGGGAATGGAGTTTGAAAATAGCTATTAGAACACTTAAAACACATTTCCTGTTGGCCCCTCAGGAAAAAAAGCACCTATACAAAGTTAGGTGAATATGTATGTTTATGCAGCAGCATTTACAGCAGCAAAAACTAGAAATAACCTGACTACCCAATGAAGGGGCAATAATGTATCCACACTATGGAATATTATGCAGTGAACAAGTATAAATTAAATATATACAAGGCCTGAAGTGATAGCAATAATGTATTATAGCAAAGAAAAAAAAAATCCAGGTGGCATGTAAGGTGATGAAAAAAAGCAATTTAAAAACCAACCCAGTTTCTGTGTGTGTGTGTGTGTGGATGTATGTGTGTATGTGTGTGTCTATATGAGAAAAAGGTGCTTGGATCCTCACTAGGCTGTTACTATTTTTCTGACAGGGTCTCTCTGTTGCCAGGCTGAAGTGTAGTGGTACAATCATGGCTCACTGCAGCTTCAACCTCCTGGACTCAAACAGTCCTCCCACCTCAGCTTCCCAAAGTGCTGGAATTACAGGCATGAGCCACCATACCCAGCTATTTTCTTACATCTTAGTACTGTTCTTCCTATAATGAATAAGTGATGCTTTTATAAATTTTAAAAAAGATCTTCCAACTTATTTTTAAAGAAAGAAAGAAATATTGAACAAGTGCTGTACTCTCTGCAGGAGGGAAAACAGAAAATACAGACAATTTTAAAGATAAGAATCTATAAATCACAAGTAATTGTACCCCTCTAAGATAACCACTGCTCATACTATCTCCCCCTTATAAATACCTGGCTGGTCATGTCCTTTTAACAGACATCTCTCTCACAAAGCTGACTTTCCTGTACTGCCCATTAAGACTCTTAATGCCCTTATCTTTAATTACATTAACTATTGGGTTTCCTAAATACTGAACATAAAGTGACACCTTAAAAAGCAAATGCATGAAGGTCACTGCCACCTCATGCATTTTGAAGGGCTCCTCTTTGTAGTACAAAGGAATTATGGAGACTTGGTGAAACTTCTGCCACCCCAAATCTCCTTTAAATCACAACAGATAACAGGTAGGAGAAAACAACAAACTATTGCAAGTCTAGTTTCTTATGTTGCCCATATTTATGAAACTGCATTGAGAAAGTTCATTAAAGAGAGAGGCTAAAGGTAATTAAGAGATGCTCCCCAAAACTCTCTCCCCAATTCCTATTCAGTGAGGTTAAAAGTTCTATCTCTCTAACTCAGAGATGCAGGGAGCAAAACCCTCAAGTGCTACAAAGCAGGCCTAAAAGTACCTAGCATGTAGTCTGTCTTTTTGCTCCTCAAGGAATTCAAACCTTCCCCTCCCCATTGCCAAGTCCCATGTTTCCAAGGAGACCTAAACTCTGAGGGTTCCCATGAGCATCTGCCGAGGGCACTGGCTGCTGTCATACTGCGTCATACAAGTTGAGGTTTTCTTTCTTTAGCCTCTCAAGGGAGAAACTGCCTAGACCTATGGCCTAAGCCCAAAAAGCCAGGCTGGGCCTAGGATTTGAGTCTTGCAAATTTGAGACATCCTCCAGCATAAGCAAACTCGTCACAGCTGGGAAGGTACACAGGCCAGTCTAGTAGGCACTGGCCAATCCAAACAGAAGCCCTGGAGCACAGGGTGTTCCCCCTGCCAACCCAAACCCAAGGCCCTTCCCTTCTCTTGTCTCTAAATAAATACTGTAGTGAAAATTAGCGTGCCCCAGTGCCCCAGGGTCAGAGTTTTCAGAGGCAGGCTTGAAGCCAAAGGCCTGCTTCTGGCAGGCTGCTGAGCAAGGCAGTGAGCCCCGGCTCTTCGGGTCATTTCCTCTTTTGTTAACAAGGCCCAGGGGATAGGGCAGAGTTTTCATAGCTCAGGGGAAATGGGTCCTTTTGGCCTTTCCCCTCCTCTCCTAGCCTGTGGTTCCTCCTCACCCAGACCTCAGTGTTTCCTTCCCAATCACCTTCACACAGCCCTTCAGCCTTGGCCTGACCCATATGCAACACATCAGCCAAAGTCTTCAAAAATTACAGGAAGGGAGCAGTGGCTCATGCCTGTAATCTCAGAACTTTGGGAGGCTGAGGAAGGCAGCCTAGAAGTTTGAAACCAGCCTGGGCAACATGGCAAAACCCCATGTCTACAAAACACACACAAATTAGACAGGTGTAGTGGTACACAACTGTGGTCCCAGCTACTTGGGAGGCTGAAGGTGGGAGGATCACCTGAGCCCAGGAGGTGGAGGCTACAGTGAGCCATGATTGTGCCACTGTGCTTCAGCCTGGGAGATAGAGTGAGACCTTGTCTCAAAAAAAAATTACAAATAAATAAGCACATATGTATTATTGTATAAGTATCACGTATAATAACATCATTGAGATCTGGGGAGATATATGAATCATCCTCAGTCCCCAGGTCCGATGTAAGAAGCTCTTTTCCTTAAGTCCCCACTTGACTTTGCTGCTGGGCTCTGTTGTCAGGTCCAAAGGGTCATCACACCCCAGAGCCTTCCACACCTCAATCCGGATATGTGTAAACCACAAGGGTTTCCCAAGGACTTCAACATGCTGGGTGCTGGGGAGAGCAGAGCACACCCTGTCCTTGAACTCATGAGACTCAGGAACTCAAGGGTGGAGGTGGGTGCACACACAGTGAGAACACAATGCAACGAGGGCTACACGGAGTGGAGAGATGAGCGTGCACACTGGCTGTGAGGGGAACACAGGAACACCTGACACAGGTTTTAGGGGTAGCAGACTATAGTCCTCACACTGGCCACCTGGTTCTGTAAATGAAGTTTTATTGTGTTGGGGTCACCACCTGTAGGGGTCTGTCCTGCAGACCCTGACTCAACGATTGGTGAATAAAGTACACTGACACACAGATACTATGCTTTGTCAGTTTGGCTGAGGATCCATGGCCACTTACAGACTCCTTGGAGAGTGCTGTAAAGAGAAAGCAGCCACTGGCCCTTACTAGCCGGTGAGACTTGCATTTCGTAAAGTTAAATTGACAAATGCTTGAGTCAACACCACTAGAGGTTAAAGATTAAAGGACAGGTTCTGATGCCTAAAGCAAACACCATTAGTTGGTAATATCCCTGGTTGACCTTCCCTTGCGAGGGCCATCTGGTTCAAAGGTTAGTTTTAAGATCACGTGAGTAAACAAGTTATTCAGATAAATTCTTCTACATACTTTAACTATTTGCTTTTCTTATTAACTAAATGTAAAGGGGATTTAGGCTGCCTTCAGCCAAGAATTATAGAAAAAACCTTTAGGCCTTCTAAAAGGGTTTGAGACTATAGTCTATAACTTTCTCTAATATTTTCGCCACTACCCTGAGTGAATTCCTACATCACTGGAACATAGCCATGCCTATTTGTTTGTGTACTACCTGTGGCTGCTTTGGCATTAGGTAGCAGAGCTGACAGCTGCAACAGAGCCTGCATGGCCCAGGATGTCAGAAATATTTACTATCTGACCCAAGAGGAATGAGGGCTTGCTGAGGCCTGAGGGAGCAGCAGGAGTTCGCTGCCTTCAGTCCCCTCTTTAGCCCAGAGGCTGGCCCCAGCACCTGGCTCACAGCTGCCGCCTGATGACCCAACTCTCCCTGCCCACTTGCCCTGCACATTCCCCTCAAGCCTGTTTCTTCTTGGGCATTATGTGCTTAAAGTCACTGTCCATCACTGCTGTTCCCTATGGTGCCTACCACACCCCTTCGCAACAGCAATGCATTCATACACTCACTTCCTAGTGGTTCCCCCACCATGCTGTCAACTCCAGCGTGGCGAGGATCCATGTACAGGGACTGCTAAGTGCTAGCATGCAGGGGGCGCCAGCACTGCCTCATCCTTTACCGCTTCTCCTAGTCTCTCTCTCATCCTTTCCTACTGAGAGTCTGTTTCACACGTTTGACCTGAGTTAAACGTTAAGTAAAGTGAAACACATCTTGCTTCTTTTTGCATTGCTCACACAGTGCCTGGCAAAACACCAGGCACTCCAGGCAGACCAAGTCTATGAACCTGAATACAAACCTTACTTTGTGCACTAGAAAAGAACAAGAGGTAACTGGATCTGTGTTTGCATGTGCCCCATCACCAAAGGAGAAAACAGGTAGTGTATCACTGCTGTCCCTCAGAGAGCAGTGAGAATGAGAGGAAGCAAGAGGGCCTGTGGTGAGCAGTGATGGGCACTGCCACAAGGCCAGTAGCATTTCCTTTTCCTCTCAGTTCCTCCAAAGTTCCTTCAAGGCTGATGCAACTTTGCAGAGCTGAACTCAGTGTCAAAGAAGAGCAGGTCAGCCATGGAGTATGGATGGGCAGAGGGCAAGGAGAGGCCTGCCTGCTACGCAGGTGGATGAGGAAAATCCAGGAAGCCACCTGTTGACTCTGGTAGTCACTTGTGGGTTATACCCAAATTGAATCCATTTCCCTCCAACAACTGGTGCCACCATTGCCTGGTTAGGGGTCATCTGCTACTCCCTTCCCAGCAGGAATGGCAATTATGTAACAAAGCCACAGAGCTGTCACCTGCTGATCTCATGCACTCAGCAACATTGTTAATTGATCATGTGCTCCTTCCAGTGGAACCCGATAGAGCCTCAGGATCCCCTACCACAGCACTATGGGCTGGCATTAGCAATCACCCAAAATGGAAACATTAGTTATAACCTGCCAGTTGTTGGTTATCACTGGCACAGAGTACTCCCTTCCTAAGAGTGGCTCTCAAACTTCAGCATGCAGAAGAACCCTCTGGAAAGTATGGTAAAGAAAGATTCCAAACTCTGTTCTCAGAGATCCGAATTCAGCAGGGGTGGAGGGATCTGCATCACTCACAAGTTCCAGGGATGCCACTGCTGCTGCTGCTGGTCCAGGGACTACCCTTTGAGGAGTCCTGTTCAAGGGCAGCCATTCTTCTCTCCGGGACTACAAAGTGAATCTTAAAAGCCACCCACGTGTCGGCGACCTTCCTCCTAGGGACGGGCTTCTGTGTCAGCGCGCACTGGAGCCACACCTGATGGCCGCCAGTCACCGGGATCTGAACAGCAACTGGATGGGTCCCTGACCAAAGCTGCCCATTACTCACAATTTTTGTTCCCTGGGGCTTAGGTGCCCCCATGGCTGGGGTCAGGAGCTGCTTAGCCACGGCCTCTCGTTGGCTCACATCCACAGCGCTCAGGGCTGTGCGGCTGCCATCCTCATTGATGACCATGGAGGCTCCTGGGTGCACGTTGGGGCCGTTGATGACCGCCTGTCTAAGTTCCTGAACATTCCACGGGGTAACTGGCTGTGGGTAGGTCAGTTTTGTGGCAAATACCTGGAAATGAGGAGTGGAGGTAGAAATTCAGCGCAGGGAGAAAAAATGGTCTCATGGACCCCAAATCTGTCTTAATAGGCTGTGTCTTTTCTCCTAAAATGTGGGGGAGCTGTCTGACTTGGCCAAGAAGGCCTTTCAGTGAGTGAAGTAACATCCTGCCTGTCTTCTGTAGCTCCCCTAATGCTATAGAAACCAGGCCTCCTTTTCTAGCAGTTAGTCTGAGGAGAATAATTTAAGTGCTGCAGTTTATATATGACAATTTTTTTAAGCCACTCTAAAACTTCACTTTCTTATCTGCCAATAAATTCAAAGTTCCCAAAGGTGTCAGGGCACTTGCTTGAGACAGGTGGCAAATGCCTGTCCTCAAACACTACAGCATCCCTCATCCACCCCAGCAGACATCACTATGGATCTTGGCACTGTCCCTGAGCCCAGACATGGCACTGCAAACTCTCAACTCTGCAGTTCTGGCAGACATTATAATTAAGGTGGTACCTGAGATGAAACTGACACATTCCTCTGATACCTGAGAAAATGCAGTGTGCTGTGTTTAATGCTAGGCCTGAGATACGCTCCAAGTAAAACAAGTTCCCTGGTTAAATGAGTTCTTGAACTACTGAGTATTATAAACCCCTAATGCTTCCAAATGTACACAAATACACCAGAGGCTCTGAGACAATCTGCATAAAGGAACCTGTCTAGCTTTGTACAGGTACTGCGCAGCAGCACTTTCTCAGGGGGCTCTTCCAGCTACCCCAGCCCCTGCACTCCTCAGCCTCAGCCTGCTCTACTATTGCTGATGGACTTTTCACCCATCACCGTCCAACAGAGAGTATATGTACTTGTTCATCTATTTACTGTCTCTACCATGGACACTGCTTTATATGGAAGCACACGAGTCTGTGCTTCACTGTTGCTCTCCAGCTCCTTGCTCCTGTGGCAGCTGTCAACAATGCTCTATAGGAAGCACGTGATCCAAGGGGCCAGAGGCAGTTCTATCCTCTCTGCTCTTCCCAGCTATCCTGTGAGGAATACCTATGCCCCAGGCCACCATGGCCCTGAGACTTTGGGCAGTTTGTAGGTGGGCAGAGAAGAGACTTCAGAGTCTCTCCTCCAGGGACAAGCCATTACCAAACAAACACAGATTAAAGAAAGAGAAATCTAGCACCCTAGGAAGATAGAAGAGGCTGCATGAAAGGTCTCTGCCAGAGCTGGGGACACTATGAGGTCAAAGCCAACAGGGGTAGCCCCTGCCCTCTGTCCAGAGAGGGCAACCAAAACTCGCTACATGTCTCCTCAGGGCCTCAGATTTGGGAATGTCACCACTGGACTTTGTAAAGCTGGTTCTCACCACGTGATCCAGCTTTTGGATGCAAGGACTATGGTTCCCAGAAGGCAGTGGGCACAGGACTGGGCCTTCTCGGACTCCTGTCTGCTGACACATCATGCCTTTGTCCAGGAAGCCCAAGTGTGCCACAGAGATGAGGCCATGGGCCCGCAGGATGAGCAGTGCTCATCACCAGTCCCCAGAGAGAGGCGGAGGTGGTAGCATGCGAGGAAATGAGGCTCTCCCCAGAGGAAATTAAACCACCTTCACATTACTGACCTCAAGGCCCATTAAGGAGGAAGCTGATTAAAGGCTGCTGCTGCTAAGCACCAGGGCATGAAGTGCTAAGGAAGTGAAGTGCTAAGGAAGTGAGATGAAGCTGGCTCCTGGAGTGGGGCGTGGGGAGAGCACTAACAGGTGAATAGTGAGCTGCTTATCCTGAGGAGCAAAACAGGGCATGGGCAACATGCGCATGCCTCTCTCTGGGGCCTGCTCCCTTTCCTCTTCCCAGTAACCCAGGGTACAGATTTCTGATGCCTAGAAAGTACACAGGACTGAAATCCCCCATGCCCTCTTCCTTTCCCCTGTCTTGTATTCAATTTGGTGAGGAAGGTCAAAAGACTAGGTCGAGGTGAGCAGGAGGAAGCTATGGGGGTGGGGATGTGGAACACTCCACAGGTAGCTTCCCGGTGCTAACTTGTGGGTAGAAGATGTCTGTAAGTCTGGCACAGAGTGAGAGCAACGTCATCATGCAGCTTCCAGTTACCTCCTTGTGGGCTGTCCAGGAAGGGGCAGAAGCTAGTTCTGCCCAAGCCACTATAACCTGCTGCACATCCTGTCCCCAGCTCTCTGCACCCTCTCGTCTGCCGCCCATAAGGAGCAAATGCGCCCCACACACACACACACACACACACACACACACACACACCATGGGAATTCCAATTTCGTTGGTGTTGATGTACATGTCTGGGCAGATGACCGAGCGCGCAGCGTAGTCCACTCGCTTTCCCATCATGTGCTTTCGGAACAGGCCTTCTTTCTTCTCCAGGATCTTTATGGAAAAAAAAAAAGGCCATAAAAAACATTTAACAAGGATTTCAGTATGCTTATTAGTTTTTTTTTTTTGAGACGGAATCTCACCTGTCACCCAGGCTGGAGTGCAGTGGCATGATCTTGGCTCACTGCAACCTCTGCCTCTCAGGTTAAAGTGATTCTACTGCCTCAGCCTCCCAAGCAGCTGGGACTACAGGCACGTGCAACCACGCCCAGCTAATTTTTTTTGTATTTTTACTAGAGATGGGGTTTCACCGTGTTAGCCAGGATGGTCTTGATCTCCTGACCTCATGATCCACCCACCTCAGCCTCCCAAAGTACTGCGATTACAGCCGTGACCCATCGTGACCAGCCGTGCTTATTAGTTTCTTGTTTCAATACACAGTGTTTACTATGTACCCTCTGCAGCTAGCAATGGGAATCCAGTTTTTTGCTCACCTGCCTAATGCCTGGGTACTTGTCTGTCATTAGTTTGTCCATCTCGCTATCAAACACAATATTGACGTGGCTCTGAAGGCGAATCCAAATGTTGTAAAGTTTGTCTATGAAGGACTGGCCTGGAAGTGTACTCAGAAAGGATCTGTCAATAGCAATCAAAGAGTCTTTTTCCTGGAAGATAAAACCAAGAAAACAAGCATGATGGAAAAAAGCTCTAAGTGGCCTGGCTTGATTTAATTTTTCTTTCTCACCTTGGCTCTGACAACTATGCACTCTGGAGTTTATGTCCTCCAAACCTGACCGATCAGAGACCAATGTGCTAATAAATCAGTCTTGTAAGTACGTGTCCATAAGCCCTCAGTTATCTGCCCAGACATTAGCAGTATTACATATTTACCCACCTGTCTCTTTCTAATAGTAAGACGAACTCAAAATTTATAAGCACGCTCCTTTCTTATGGCATTTGCTGAGGTCCCTTCATATGCAATTCCTCAAAACTAAGAAGTCCTTCCCACATCAATACGTTTCCTATGAAGTTCTGATGAAGTTCTTATGAAGTTCTGAGATAACCGATTCTCATATGCAGTTTCAGTTTTATTTATGGCTTTGAAAATCACTTATATTATGCAAATGGAACAATTTCTTAAAAGGAACTAGGGCCTTTTGGCTGGAACCGCCATCTTCCAGTAATTCACCAAAATGATGAACACAAAGGGAAAGGGGAGAAGCACCCGATATATGTTCTCTAGGCCTTTTAGAAAACAGAGTTGTTCCTTTGGCCACGTATATGTGAATCTATAAGAAAGGTGATATTGAGCCAGGCACAGTGGCTCATGCCTGTAATCCCAGCACTTTGGGAGGTCAAGGTGGGTGAATCATGATGTCAGGAGTTACAGCCTGGCCAAGATGCTGAAACCCTGTCTTTACTAAAAATACAAAAACTAGCAGGGTGTGGTGGCAGGCACCTGTAGTCCCAGCTACTCAGGAGGCTGGGGCAGGGAACCACCTGAACCCAGGAGGCGGAGGTTGCAGTGAGCCGCGATCACACCACTGCACTCCAGTCTGGGTGACAGAGCAAGACTCCATCTCAAAAAAAAAAGAAAGGTGATATCGTAGAAATCAAGGGAATGGGTACTGTTCAAAAAGGAAGCCCCACAGTGTTTCCATGGCTAAACGGAAAGAGTCTACAATGTTACCCAGCATGCTGTTGGCATTGTAAACAAAGTTAAGGGCAAGATTCTTGCCAAGAGAATTAATGTGGGTACTGAACATATTAAGCACTCTCAGAGTCGAGATAGCTTCCTGAAACATGTGAAGGAAAATGGTCAGAAAAAGAAAGAAGCCAAAGAGAAAGGCACCTGGGTTCAGCTGAAGCGCCAGCCTGCTCCACCCACAGCAGCACACGCTGTGAGAACCAGCGGGAAGGAGCCTGAGCTGCTGGAACCCATTCCCTATGAATTCATGGCATAATAGGTGTCAAAAAAAAAAGGCCTCTGGACTGTAAAAACATTTCTCTTCATTGAGTAGAAGTATGGGGTCCTCTCCCCTAAAGAAATACTTAAAGCAAATTTTAACTGTGTCCTAATTCTTTATGTAATGTCTTTACTATTCACATTTAATGCATTTCTTGCTAAAAGACGTGAGGTAGCTTATTATGCTCCTCAATTGGTTAGAAAATGGCCAGGTGTTATGTATGAAATATTTGTACTGGTTTGAAGACAGTCCCTCTCAATTATCAAGGAAGAAATAAAATAATTTACAAAAAAAAAAAAAGGAACTAGGTTTGTCATACAATATTCTATGTCACCAATCAAGATGTGGGTCCCCAACTGAGCTATATCAAGTTACTGGCTGATTGTCAAGCCTCAATGGAATAGTTAACCAATCCTTTTTTAATATTTTTGCCCCTAGCTCCAACTCTTCCTTTTCTCTCACTCCCTACCCAGGGTACAGAAATACACAGAAGCCTTTAGCTGGCTTACAGCACCACCTATCGACACTGTCTGGCCACTACAGCCCCATCAGTTGGGTATGACACAAGGAGTTAAGACAGATGGTCCCATGTCTTCCAGTGTGGGCAGATGAGAGAAGAAACCTGTCAGTGTCTTGAGGTGGAGGATGAGAGTGGGTGAAGATTCAGTAAATGAGAATGCCATGAAAACCCAGTAGTGATGAAGTGGTCTTGTCCTCAACCCTGAGGAACACAGGAGCCTTCTTTAGTTGTAGGGAAAATAGACATATTCTACATAAAACACTCAGGGTCCCCTTCTGGCTGAAGGAGTCCCAGAGAGAGACAGGGTCACCTGCATGATGACCAGGCCCTGTTAGCCCAACTCACTGCTCATGACATTACCTGGCTCAGGGCCAGTGACTGTGAAATAAGCGAGGATTTGTCTCACTGGCATATCCCCAGTGCCTAGACTGGTGCCTGGTAAGGGCTGCCATGGGGATGGAACACAGAGAGTAAGGGGGAAGAAAAAGACAGGTCTTGTCAATCACAAGGAAAGAGGGCACTGGGACATAGGAATCAGAGGATGTTATTCGCCCCTCAGAAACCAAGCATTTGTTTGACAAAGAGGATGACCAATTTTTTTTTTTAATTTCTTGAGATGGAGTCTTACTCTGTCACCCAGGCTGGAGTGCAGTGGTGTGATCACAGCTCACTGCAGCCCTGACTTCCCTGTCCCCAGCAATCCTCCCCCTCAGCCTTCTGAGTAGCTGGCACCATAGGCATGAGCCACCACACCCAGCTATTTTTTCTATTTTTGGTAGAGACGGGGTTTCGCCACATTGCCCACCTGGTCTAAAACTCCTTGGCTCAAGTGAACCTCCTGCCCTGGCCTCCCAAAGTGCTGGGATTACAGGTCTATCATGCCTGGCCAGGATACCCGATTTTTAAAGTATATCAAACTAAGATTCTCAGCCCTGGTCACTGGGTACAGTTATCCCAAGATCTTTCCTTGGAAACTGCACTAAGGCCTGCAGATGGGCGATTTCTCTTACACTAAGGAGTTTTTAAAAGCACACCAATGCTGGCCGATGAGGAAACAAGCAAAACCAAAGAGAGCTCCAAGTGTAACCCACAGCGTTAAGTGTCCAGCAGACAGTGGCGCCACCTTGTGATGGGCCTGGCAGACAGCGGGACTGTCCCAGTGGCTGGACTCTGAGAACTCTTGACTACTGAAGGCTGTGTATTTGCATAGAGAGAGTATTTTAGAGCTGGGAAAGATCTTGGTGACCTCAGTAAGCTTCCTGGGGTGCCCAGTTCACCTATGTACCCACTGAAAAGTTGCTACTGAATCTGGCACACAGAAGGGGCTCAGGAAATGTTAGTTGAAATTGTCCTATTCTGAGAATTCCCACTGCAATACTGCCTTCCTGACCCTAATGCTGGAGACATTAACGTTTCCAAAATAGAGCTGGTGACACGAGCTCCAGTACTGTGACCCAGAAGGGACACTCTTAGAGCCTGAGGGAAGCAAGGTATTCTCCCTAGAGCTGCTGAGAGTTGGTAGCCTGGAACAATCTAGGTGTGAAATCTTACCACAAATCACATGCATTTTATAGCAGACACTAGTATAAGAAAGTGACTCAACTAGTGTCACCTGGCATGGTCGTTCGTGGCAGAACCTAGATCAGAACCCAGACCTTTCCATGCTCAGACTCATGCATGTCCCTGTAATGTTCCTAGGTGCCCCCTAAGCCCATAGCTCACACTAAGGGTGCCGCCAGCTGCACAGAACATCCCAGGAAGCATCTCCCGGCACCCAGTATCTGCATCCACTAAGAGTGTATGCTTATCACATCAGCACCAGAGCAGCCCTGACCTCATCTGTAGTGGGTACTGCCACACCCCCTGGTAGCTTCTCTTCTTGGGCCATCAATGCCAGAAGTTTTCGAATCAGAACTACATCCTTCATGACAGCCTGCAAGTTCACTGTCTGGCCATTGGTAAACATCTGGTCTCCCAGGCGACTGACTGGGCGATACCTGCAGGGGGGACATACAGAATCAACAAATGTTTAGCGTGAGGAAAGGGTCATGTTCTTCAGCCTCTTACCCATGCCTACTGTAGGAAGCACACCCTACCATGCTCAAAACAACCAACATTCCCAACCAACATTCCAGCTGGGCACAGTGGCTCAAGCCTATAATCCCAGCACTTTGGGAAGCCATAGGCGGATCACGTGAGGTCAGGAGTTCAAGACCAGCCTGATCAACATGGTAAAACCCAATCTCTACGAAAACTACAAAATTTAGCTGGGTGTGGTGATGCACGCCTGTAATCCCAGCTACTCGGGAGACTGAGACAGAAGAATCACTTGAACCTGGGAGGCGGAGGTTGCAGTGAGCTGAGATCATGCCACTGTACTCTAGCCTGGGAGACAGTGTGAGACTCTCTTAAAAAAAAAAAAAAAAAACCACCATTCCTATCATGTTCACAACAAATGGGAAGGAAAGCAAACCCTCCCACTATGTGCACCTGGAGCGAAACTGGAGCTTTGTCTCCCAGTTCCCTTGGCCCTTCCGCCTCTCCTAGAGGTCATGGTTCAGTTCCTTAATACGTGTATTTCAGGTGAAATAAGTTAATTAAAGGATATTACCTTGAGGGCGGCACCACCAAGAAATCTAGAAAGAACACACTGGGGTTGAATCTGGACTCCATACCATCATCATCTACTCCAGAAAAAAGGTAGTTCAGAAAGAATCCTGTGTTGGAAATAAATAAACCAATGAGATCATTTAAATCTATCAATAAGGGCATGGGAGGACAACCATAAAAATACTATTGAGTGAAAAAAAAACAGAATACAAGATAATATGTAGAGTTAAGGTCACATTCTTCTTTGTTTCTTTTTTGAAACAAGGTCTTACTCCTGTTGGCCAGGCTTCAGGGCAGTGGTGCGATCATGACTCACTGAAGCCTTGACCTCCCAGGCTTAGGCTTAGGCAATCCTGCCACCTCAGCCTTCCAAGTAGTTGGGACTACAGGTGTGTGCCATCATGACCGGCTAATTTTTGTATTTTTTTTTTTAAGAGATGACATTTTGCTTGGTTGCCCAGGCTGGTCTCGAACTCCTAAACTTAATTGATCCACCTGCCTCAGCTTCCCATACTGCTACAATTAGAGGCATGAGCCACCATGCCTGGCCTCATTTTTCTTTATAAAAACAAAAAATAGCCTCTGTGTACATGACAGTTTGTATGCAGGGGATATGACAGCATAAAGACAGGTACTATAGGCACAATAGCTCTTAACCCAGGGACTGAGAAGGGCAAGGATGGGGAAGAAACTTCACTTGTTTTTAATCACCCTCTTGGACTACTAAAACACATACATACCACATACATAATTATTACTTTGATCTTTATTAAAAACATTGAATAAAAAAAATATTTTTAAGCTGGCCTCCTTAAAAATAACCCTACCTCCCACCCCTAACAGGTGCTGCCAAGAAAAAAATCTTCTGTGGATCAAAACTGTATTTCAGGTGTCTGGTTACTTTAAAAAATGCCTAGAGAAAAAGATTAAAATGTGCTAGGGCCTGCCCCAAAAGCCATCATACTAACTCCAGTGACCTTTTTTTTCCTGCTGCCTTTTTAACAACATGTTCATTTGTAAGTGCTTATTACATAGAGGTTATAGTGAGCATTCCACAACACATTCTCACAAGGGTTTCAATATATTGCACAAGTTTTGTTATACACTCAAAAGGGAATCAATGATTTCTCCTATAGTAGAAAATTGAAATGTATAAAAATCCCAGTTTAAAAAAGACAGAATTCATTCTTTGATTCACAGAAGGACAAAGCATTTTATGTATGGGCATTTAAAATAAGTTATACTGAACCTTCTGAAAATATGCCAACCTGTATTAAGCGAGGCCCGCCTGCAGCTGTCATTTGATAACCAGGCTCAACTGCAATAATTGTCACACTTTTGGTGCTGGGTATGACCTCCCCTCCTCTATGACATCTCAATGTCAATGTGCCCTGAAGACTGCCCCAAACCTCTGGATCAGTTCCAGGAGAGAGCTACAATCATCATGACTTAAAAGAAGTAATAAGGCAGGGTTAATGAGTCCAGGAAATTAAAGCCTAGAGAAGATAAAGGCTATTTCTTTAGTCTGATACAGCACCTTCATTCTTCCACAGGGCAAAAAGGTGTTCACGGGCACTGGTGGGTGTTAAGTATCCTCGTTTTCCCATCTGAGTTTCCTCAATTCCTGGAGCCGAGAAGGAGAATCAAAGCACAATAAATCAGTAACAGGTACTCTTTCTGCAATGGGATTTATCAATTATTTATCCCAAAGTCTGCAACTTGACTACAAAAGTCAATCTCTATGGTAGCATATTCTCAGGCCGTTAATCTCACTTCTGTAGTAACACAAACCATATGGCTATTGTATAAAACTTAAAAAAAAAAAAAAAAAAAAAGCAAAGTATTTTACACAACTGTAATCTTCAGTGTGGATTTATTTTGCAGACTACTTTGCCTGTTTAGTATCATCTTGTCAGCATTTCTGCATGTTGCTATGTAACTTTGGCCTTATCACCATTTTTCATGGCTATGTAATATTCCATTGAGGATGCTTTCTAGTTTACTTAACCATATTCTCATAATTGGACATCTGGATTGATTCCCATTTTTTGCTATTATAAGTAACATTATACTAAATATCTTTACATACCTGGTTTTTACCAGAAAGGTTCAATAAGTTGAATTATGGATAAATACGTATAAATATTTTCATGGGAAAATATATATTGACTTCTTTTTACAAATATACTCGTGTATGAGGAATAGATTGGCTTGGTTTCTCAGACTAAGCAAGAACAGTCTGGGATGCTGTACACCAGTAATACCCAGATTACATTAGAAAACCGGACTTGGGGTTGCGATTCAGAAGGTAGAGTCCAGGCATTTAGATAATTAATTATCTAAACTTTCTGGGCACTTTGGGAGGCCGAGGCAAGTGAATCACCTGAGGTCAGGAGTTCGAGACCAGCCTGGCCAACATGGAGAAACCCCATCGCTACTAAAAATACAAAAATTAGCTGGGTATGGTAGTGCATGCCTATAATCCCAGCTACTCAGGAGGCTGTAATAGAAGAATCACTTGAACCCGGGAGGCATAAGCTGCAGTGAGCTGAGATCATGTCACTGCACTCCAGCCTGGGCAACAGAGTGAGACTATCTCAAAACAAAAAACAAACAAACCTCAAAAAACCTTTTTTGGATACATCCACTGAAACTAAGCATTGCTCAATTTTCTCTTTTATTCACTGATCAGGGTAGGAACTATGCCTTTCCTGTGTTCCTAACACCTGACAGGGTGTCCAGCTCATAGCAAATTCTAAATTAAGAGTATATGGCTCAAATACAGATGTTCAAAATAGCCTAAGATAATCTATACTTAAAAATACCCCTCTTGCCTTTTCCTCTGTTTTTAAAAACTAGCTTCATTCCACCTCCAATTCTCCAGCTAGTTTATTTAAAATATGCAGAGGATATGTCAACATAAGTTTTTAGAGACATATCTTACTTGGAGAACAATTAACAGATGCATCATAATTTATTTAACTAGTCTCTATTAATAGGTATTTAAGTCATGTCCAGTTCTAAACTATTCAAACAACACAGTGAGTATTCTAATTCCTTAGGATAAAGTCACAGAAGCAGAATTGCTAAATCAAAGAGCCTGCACATTTTAAAGTTTTGATGTCTATAAAAGCAGAATGTTTCAATGAGTTAATGCAACTGAAGGAAGCACGGGTATGTAATAAAGAATGGCCTTGACCTTCAGGGACAACCACAGCATTAGAAAGCTACCTATGTTCAGTGGGAGAAAACAGATCCATTAACTTGCATTTTGCGAGCATTTCTGGAAATGAATGTCTGAACTTCCTCTTCCACTAAATAGGCTGGAAAGGCTGAAGAAGATTGGTTCAATCTCCTCAGCTCCTGTCCCAACAATGTCCCCACTGCAGTTTAGTCACCGTGAAGGCAGATGTTGTTCTTCAATCACAGGACCTTAGAGTCAGAAAAGAGCTGTGGAAGGCCAGCTCCTCACATGAGCTGCACCCTCTCCTAACAAGAATTTCTGTAGCTTGCAACAATGACTTCTGCTTAGCTGGGATTTTACAGCATCTTGAATGTGCGTTTCAGCTGTAAGAGGTGCCATAGGAAAAATGGATTCAGAGATCAAATAATCTGGGATCACAATGAGTGTAAGTGTCTTGGCTATATGAATTCTCATTTTAAATGTTAATGTGCCTTGGGAGGCTCGGGGTACACAAGGAGCACAGGGAGCGCATTAGAGCAACACGTGTGACATTTCATATGCTGACAGCACTCCTTGAGGGATCATCAGTCCATGTGGACTACTCAGGCACAGCTCTCACTTTTTTTTTTTTTGGAGAAGGAGTTTCACTCTTGCTGCCCAGGCTGGAGTGCAATGGCGTAATCTCGGCTCACTGCAACCTCTGCCTCCCAAGTTCAAGCAATTCTGTCTCAGCCTCCCAAGTAACATGATCACAGGCGTGCACCACCACACCCAGCTAATTTTTGTATTTTTAGTAGAGACAGGGTTTCACCATGTTGGTCAGGTTGGTCTCGAACTCCTGACCTCAGATGATCTGTCTGCCTCAGCCTCCCAAAGTGGTGGCATTATAGGCATAAGCCACAGAGCCTGGCCCACACCTTTTTGATTCCATCTGGTACCCGGCACATGGTCAGATCCACACTGAGAGTGCTTACCTTCCTCCACATCACCTGCTCCCCTGAGTTTCTGGTCTATGTTACTTGCAGCCCCTTCAGAGAGCAGAGACCACATGGTCTGCTCTGTATCTTGGCATTGTGCTCACCACAAACACAGTCCTTGGCATAATGCTGAATGCCAAAAAATAAATGTGTGCTAAATACTAAACACCCAAGCCTGGAGCTGTAGAACTACAGCCTACTTGTTTCTAATGCACAGGCTTTTGGTTGCACCATCACATTCACATGGCTGCAATGAAAGATGACTTTGGAAGAATGGGTTTGGTGAAGGCATTGAAAGGCTACTTACTTGCTGGACATTTGCCCCACGGAAGCTATTCTTCTAGAATTCTGCCCATCTTTGTTCTCAATCTATGAACATTTTATAAAGCATCCTAAGGGCTACAGCAGCAATTCCCAACTGGTATTAAGAGAAAATTGTTTTGAGGGCTATTTAATAGTAAATGTTTAATAGGAAAATATACTCTTATGGTGTTAACTGCCAACCATGAAACAAAATTAAATAGGCTTTCTAAATGTAATGTGGTATCCTGGATTGGATCCTGGAGCCAAAAAGGAAATTACTGGAAAAACCGGTGAAATTCAAAAAGTCTGTAGTTAATAGTGTTGCACCAATGTTAAACTCAGTTTTGACAAATGCACCATGGTAATCTACTATGTTACATTAAGGCAAATGAATTAAAGAGTATAAAGGAATTCTTTGTACTATGTTTGCTACGTTTCTGTTAAGACTAAAAATTATTCTAAAATAAAACATTTTTTAAAAAATAATAAACAGGGTTTTCATTTACTCCAGGGCCTGCCAGAGTCTTCAATGTAAAAGACACATCATGCATCTCCAGGAGGGGATCTTATTTCCACGCTTGTTCCATATTCTAAAGCCCTGGAGAAAAGGTTTGGTAACAGTAGCTGCTATGGACTTCCACACATGTAATTTTCTCAATTCTAGGCAAGAGGCTTTACGAATGCCGTTACAGAGTTGGAGATGGAAGCTCCTCAAAATAGACTTCTATCCGCCACTCAGCATAAGGGGCAGAACCAAGTGACAGTTGCAGGTTGTGTTTTTTCTTTTTTTTGTTTTGAGATGGAGTCTTGCTCTGTCACCCAGGCTGGAGTGTGGTGGCACCATCTCAGCTCACTGCAGACTCCGCCTCCTGGGTTCAAGCGATTCTCCTGCCCCAGCCTCCTGAGTAGCTGGGATTATAGGCATCTGCCACCACGCCTGGCTAATTTTTGAATTTTTAGTAGAGATGGGGTTTCACCATGTTGGCCAGGCTGGTCTTAAACTCCATACCTCAAATGATCTGCCTGCCTCAGCCTCCCAAAGTATTGGGATTACAGGTGTGAGCCACCATGCCCGGCCAGGTTGTGCTTTTTCTATCCTGGCACGTTGATGACATAACAAAAAATGAGCAGTTAACATCTACACAGCACATACTACACAGCAGAAACTGCTTTCAGTCTCAGAATACTTTAACCTTCTGACTACTACAGAAAACCAAAAAACACTTTTAAATAAGTCTACAACTATAAAAATTAAAAAGTATGTGTATTAAGTCTCTCCAAATTTTTCCCAAGCAGAGCTTGGGTGAGGCAGAGCCAAGGAAAGAACTCTATCCAGGGGAAAGGGCGTGGGGAGATCTGGTGGACAGCCAGGAGTAGCCTGCGGGAGGCGCTGTTTTGTTGAATTCTTGCAGTTTTTCTTTAAAATTATTCACCAACATTTTACTCTAAAATAGACCCATACTTGTTTTATGGTAAAATGTTTCAAAATATTTGCCAGGTAAATTTCTTAATTTCTTCCTGAAAAACCTTTCAGAAAAATGAACACTTAAGGCAAGAGGCACATGTGGAGCACTGCCTCATAAAGCAGCCCCTTCCATCAGCTCTCCCGTGTGAGAGGCCTAAGCTGGGCATTCGCCAGGGTCCCCTCATCCCCCAGAGGCCTGCACATTGTATCTCTGCAAGCTCCTCTCAAACGTAGCGGAGACTGCATGGAGTAGAATGGAGAACAACCAGGTATTCCCAAGGTTCAGGACACATATGGCCAGCGAGCTCCTCTCCAGACCCAGCCTGCTCACCCAGGGGCTCGGAGTCCTTCTGGCCAGCTGTCCTGTGCACCATGGCTGGAAACGTGATCGTCAACTTGCTATTGTGCTCCTTTCGGACAACAGATCGCCCAGTCCTGCGGGGGAGGACAGTTGTGATTGAGGAAAGAAAAAAAATCCAGTAAGACATTGAATGTAGCAATGAGTGACTGCCCAGAGATGTCTCACCTGGGGCAAAGGCCCTGATACTCACTTGCAGTGGGGACAGCGCTTAGGATTCATATGTGTCTTCCAGAAGAAAGCAATGAGCTTGGTCCTGCTGTCACACACGTTCTTTACCTGTTAAAAATAAAAGTCAGAGAAACTTGGAGTGCCACTGTAAAGAGAATCCAATATATTTAGTTTTCACTTTTTATTTTTAACCAGAGGAAACACCCCCATCACCACTTTCTTAAACAAAATCTTCCACAGAACCCTAATATAGCTGAACTCTGACAATTACTGAGTGACCTCTTCAAGCCTTTAGTTTTCTCAATTATAATATGGGAATAAGAACAGTAACCACTGCGGCAAACTCTTACTAAGATAAAGAATCATGAATGCGGTGGGGGCTTGAAATACAGCCAGAACTCAATAAATGCTAGTTACTTTCACTTGTAAAACGAAGCCCTCTGGATGCAGCTGGCCTCCCTCCGATGGACCTCAAGAGTTCTGAGAAAGGCACATCCATAGTCCAGCCATATGAGTGGCACTGCACCTGGCAGCAGATGGGAACCATCTGCGAGCTTTTTAACTCCACTTGGACCCAACCCCAGACCAATTAAATCAGCATCTCTGCTGTAAACCTAGGCATGAGGTGAAGCAGATTTCAAGACTAGTATCACAGGTGTATTATCTACCAATTCATTCATGCATTGAACAAATTAATACTTAGGCAATGTATGGAGGGGAGAATAAGGTAGCAGTGGGTTAGAGAGAAGTGTTGGAGAAGAAAAAAAAGACCTGATGCCATTTTTTAAGAAAAGCCTTGCTGGATACTATACCGAAACCATCTAATGTCACATAACCCTCTCACTGGTCCCGCAGGTAGCCATTAGAGATTAGGAAGTGGACATTCACACAGGTGTGTAATTAGTGAGGTCGCAGGTCTCATAAGAGGCAGAGCTCAGATTCAAACCCAGGTCTACTTTGGGAAGCCAGAAGTATACGCAAAGCACAGCATAGAGGGAAAGTGGGAGAAAGACAGTGTTAACTCACATGTGCGCCCTGGGACCCCAGGAGGTTGTTCTGCACAATTTCAGTTGTGTATGTTTCTAATTCCTCCTGAATTTCAGAGGCAGAGGGATCAGCATTTTCTTCCAGAAACTGGAAAACAAAGAGGAAAACCACATTATCACAGTAATATATATCTCTGATGAGGAGCACAACTCTCCAAGAGTGGAAAAGATTCATTTGAAGGGAGAAAAAGAAACTATGGTTACACTTTTGTTTTAGGTGTTGCACTTTCAAAAGAGTGAGAAAACATTGCTGTTAAAAAAAAAAGTCAAACAAGGTCAGGCATGGTGGCTCACACCTGCAATCCCAGCACTTGGGGAGGCAGAGGTAGGTGGATCACCAGAGCTCAGGAGTTTGAGACCAGCCTGAGCAACACAGTGAAACCGTGTCTCTACTAAAAATACAAAAATTAGCTGGGTATGGTAGCACATGCCTATAATCCCAGCTACTCGGGAGGCTGAGGCAGGAGAATTACTTGAGCTTGGGAGGCGGAGGCTGCAGTGACAAAGACTGTGCCACTGCCCTCCAGCTTGGGCAACAGAATGAGACTCTGTCTCAAAACAAAAAAAAAAGAAAGAATTATCTTACTCATTTTATGAGGCTGACATAATCTAGATACCAAACCCAAAAAGACAATAGGAAAAGGAAATGTAAACCAATCTCACTCATGATCGCAGATGCAAAAATCCCAAGCAAAATATTAAGAAGTCAAATGCAACAACATATTAAAAAGGTAATATATCCTAAACAATTTGGGTTTATGCTAGGAATCCCAGGTTACTTTAACATTAGGAAAGAAACTGAGTAATTCACCATGCTAACTGGTGACAAAGGAGCCAAATTCACAGGTGTAATCCTAGCACTTTGGGAGGCTGAGGTGGGCGGATCACAAGGTCAAGAGATCAAGACCATCCTGGCCAACATGGTGAAACCCCATCTCTACTGAAAATACAAAAAAATTAGCTGGGCATGGTGGCGCACGCCTGTAGTCCCAGCTTCTCGGGAGGCTGAGGCAGGAGAATTGCTTGAACCTGGGAGGCAGAGGTTGCAGTGAGCCGAGGTCATGCCACTGTACTCCATCCTGGCACCTGGTGACGGAGTGAGACTCTGTCTCAAAAAAAAGGAGCCAAATTATCTGAAAATTTCAATATATATTAAAAAGGTATTTGATAAAATTAAACCATCTGAGAGCAGTACATTGATGATCTGATATACCATCAACCCCAAATACTTTGATGAACATTTTCTATAAACATGGACAATCACAAATATGAGCACGATACAATCATTTAAAAAATGGCAAATTAGCATTGATAAATTATTACCATCTAATCCTCAAAAACTATTCAGGTTTTTCCAACTCCCTTAATAATATCCTTTAGCTGCTGGGCATGGTGGCTCATGCCTGTAATCCCAGCACTTTGGGAGGCTGAGCCAGGTAGATTGCTTGAGGTCAGGAGTTCAAGACCAGCCTGGCCAATATGGCAAAACCCCGTCTCAACCAAAAAAATACAAAAACTGGCCGGGTGTGGTGGTACATGCCTATAGTCCCAGCTACTCAGGAGATTGCTTGGACCCCGGAGGCAGAAGTTGCAGTGAGCCAAGGTGGTGCCATGGCACTCTAGCCTGGATGACAGGGTCAGACTCTGTCTCAAACTAATAATAATAATAATAATAATAATAATAATGTCCTTTACAGCGTAAGTATCCAGTTTAGAGCCACTTGTTACACTTTTTATTCTCCTTCGTTTACAATAGTTCCTTAGTCTTTACCTTGAGTCATGAACAGTTTTGAAGATTCAAGGTGAGTTTTATAGAATACTCCTCAATTGTGGGCATGTCTGAAGTTTCCTCATGATTACGCAGCTAACGCATCTTTGGCAAGAATATCCAGAAGTGATACTGTGTTCTCACTGCATCCTATGACGGGGTACATGATTTCAATCGGTCCTATCAAGTATGTTTCACTTTGATCACTTGAGTAAGGGGGTGACTGCCAGACTTCTTCTCCAAAAGACTATGTGTGTGAGGGGAGGGGTCCTTTGAAAGTGTATAAGTAGCCTGTTACTTAAACTTTTAGTCACTCAATTCATTCTTTCATTTAAATCAACGTGAAAGTAGGTTCATGGATTCCTACTTCATTTGATAGGTCATAATAACTTAGTATCACCATTTATTATGATGCGCAAACTGTCCTGGATCTGGCCAGCAGGAGCTCTACACACAGGCTTCTGTGTCCTCTGGACATGTCCCATCGTTCTTAGAGCACCTCCTTCCTTTCTGGCTTGTGACGTTCCAAGCTGGTCTTGTACTTTCTCTGTCCCAGCCTTAGATCAGCTATTTCTTCAAGAAGTTTTTTTAGTGGAGAATGGTATTTAGAAACCAAGAAGGGGGTGCCAAGTGTGCCCATTACTATTACTCCTCCAAGCCCTTCCAGGGAAGGAGCCAGGGGAAAATATATGTATACACACATGCTTCACATCGGAACTTTTAATTCCATTTTAACAGTACAGGATTAATCCTGTCTTCTCTCTTGCATAGGTTTGTAACTCACCTTTCTGATAGTGTAAAATCTGGCCCCACTTATCCTTAACTTAAGTACTTAATTCATCAACATCTCTCTCTCCCTGTATATAACCACTCTCCCACTGCTGCTGCCGTCATCCCTCCTCTGTGTGGAGCCCTCACCCAACTTGGGCTCAAGCGCCACACGAGTGCACCCTCCCTGTGGACCCCCTCCTTATATTTGGGCTCATATACCCCATGCTGGGCCACCACAACAGGCACCCTTCCCTGATTTGGGCTCTCACACTCCACGCTGTGCCTCTATCTCCAAATGAACATCCTCCTTACCCTATTTGAGCTCTGGCATTCCACATGGGGCTGCCCACACACGCAGGGCTTCCCTCTCTCTCTGCTCTGGCTGAGTCCCTGTGCAGAGGCACCCTGCCCATGAAGCTTTGCTCACTGTGCTGGGGCTCAGACACTACATATAGGCCGTGCCTCTTTGTGGAATTCTAGCTTGCTCTGCCCACCTAATGTCTTCAGGACTGAAGTATCCAATAAGAGGAAGGGGAAGAGGAAAGAGTGACAACTTTTCTTTGTGACAAGTAATAAGACAAAGATACCCACTACTACTTCAATGCAGTAATGTAGATCCTAGCCACCAAAAGAAAGAAAACATGTAAGGATTGGAAAGGAACAAAAATGCCAGTATTTGCAGATATGATTGTACTGAAAATCTAAAAATATCTAAAGATAAACTGTCAGAATTCATGAGAAAATTTTGCCAGGTTGCTTCATAAATAATCAATAACATTTTTATATACCAACAAACAAAATGAAATTTTAAATAAGGTATTTTTAATAGCACCCCAGAAATTCTGATGTAAATACTAACTATGAAAAAAATATCTCTTTACAATAGAGATCTGGTCATCCCCACCTTATCCGAAAGCAACCAGCCAGAGGAATTATGCAAGAAAAAGAAAAGGCATCCAAACTGAAAAGAAGGATGTCAGTATGTCCCTGTTTACAGATGACATAATCTTATATATAGAAAAACTTAGACGCTACCAAAAACCTCTTACAATTCATCAACAAATTCAGTAAAGTTGCAGGATACAAAAATCAGTAGCATTTCTATACACAAACAATGAATTAGCTGAAAAAGAAATCAAGAAGGCAATCTCACTTATGACAGCTATCAAAAAAATACCTAGGAATAAATTTAACCAAGGATGTGAAAGACTCTTTTGGAAAACTGCAAAACACTGATGAAAGAAACTGGAGAGGATACAAATGGAAAAACATCCCATACTTATAGATCAGAATAATTAATATTGTTAAAATTACCATACTACCCAAAGCAATTTATAGATTCAATGCAATCTCTATCAAAATACCAGTGACATTCTTCACAGAAACAGGAATAAAAATTGTAACATTTGTATGGAATCACAAAAGATCCTGAACAGCCAAAGCAATCTTGAATAAAAAGAACAAAGCTGGAGGCATCACACCACCAGAATTCAAAATATACTACAAAGCTATAATAACCAAAACAGTAGGGTACTGGCATAAAAACAGAAACATAGACCAATGAAACAAAACAGAGAACCCGAAAATTAATCTACATAACTATAGACAACTGATTTTTGAAAAAGGAGCCAAGAACACACACTGGGGGGAAGGACAGTGTCTTTAATAAATGATGCTGGGAAAATTAGATATACATATGCAGGAGAATGAAACTAGACCACCACCTCCACCCTCTACAAAAATCAACTCAAAAACTGATCAACGATCTAAAGTCTGGAAAAATATTTTATGAATCAGACCTCAAAGCACAAGCAACAAAAACCAAAATAAACAAATGGAATTATATCAAACTAAAAAGCTACTGCATAGCAAAGTAGTCAGTCAACAGATACTCCAGAATAGAAAAAGACAACCTCCAGAATAGAAGAAAATATTTGCAAACTACTCATCTTAGGGCAGGGGCTTAATATCCAGAACATACAAGGAACTCAAACAACTCAACAGCAAAAATCCCAAACAATTCGATCAAAAAATGGTGAACAAACACTTCTCAAAACACATACAAATTGCCAACAAATATATGAAAACATGTTCAACATCACTAGTCATTGGGCAAAGGCAAATAAAAATCACAATAAGGTTTCACCTCATCCGAGTTAGGATGACTATTCCCAAAAGACAAAAAAATAACATTGGTGAGGATGAGGAGAAAAGGGAACTCTTACACACTGTTGGCAAGAATGTAAACTAATATAGCCACTATGGGATATATGAAGGCTCCTCATATAAAACTACAGATAGAATTACCGTTAGATCCAGCATCCCACTACTGGGCATTTATCCAAAAGAAAAGTAATTGGTATATCAAAGCGGTATCTGCATTCCCATGTTTACTGCAGCTCTATTCACAATAGTCAAGATATGGAACCAACCTAGATGCCCAACAACAGATAAAGGGATAAAGCAAAATGTGGTATATATACACAATGGAATACCATTTGGCCATAATAAAGCATGAAATCCTGTCATTTGCAACAACACTAGATGGAACTGGAGGATATTATGTGAAATAAGCCAGGAACAGAAAGTTAAACTCTGCATGTTCTTACTCACATGTGAAGCCAAAAAAAAAAAAGTTGATGTCATAGAAGTAAAAGTAGAATGGAGAATCCTAGCGGCTGAGAAGGGTAGGGAAAAGAGGGGAAGGAAAGAGATTTATTAAAGGAAACAAAATTACAGTTAGGAGGAATAAATTCTTGTGTTCTACACCATTGTAGGATGACCATAGCTAATAATAATATAGTTTCAAAGAGCTGGAAGGAGAATATTGCATGTTCCCAACCCAAAGAAATGATAAATGTTTGAGAGGACAGATATGCTAAATTATCCTGATCTGATCACTATACATTGTATCACACCATCACTACGTACTCCATAAAAATATGTATATTATGTGTTAATAAAACAAAAAAAGACCAAAAAAAGAAAACATGAGAAGTAAACAAATTAAGCATTACCAATAGGTGAACAACCTGACATCATATGCCTCCTAAAATGATGCAATACAAAGTACCCTGTATCATGAAGGTTGTATTCTTGCCAAAATGTGAATCTAATTACAGGAAATAATCAGACAATCTCGAATGTGAGAAATCCTATAAGACAACTGGCCTTGAGTCTTCAAAAAAGTCAGTATCATGAAAAAGAATTCTGTACATCACAATGTTCTACTTTAAGACAGATCAAAGGGATATAACAATCAAAAGCAATGCCTTTTGATTGAATAAACCTTGATTGAATCCTTGGTCCAGAAAATCAGAAAAAACTCATAAATGGTTTAAATGGTATTTCACTATTGTTTCTATTAACATTCCTTTTACTATTATTATTATTATTATTATAGCTTCCTGTTTTCACACTCAGCTATTGGTAATCCAGTTATAAGATATACAGATCAAATGTCCTGTACCATTGGTATGGTAATGAGGACAACATACTAACATCTCTTGTTCCCCACCACTTTGCCTTTCCTGATTTCTGTGACCACCACTATCCACCTACCCTGTTAAGAATTCTCTCAAGCTCGCAGACTGCTTGTAGGGCCCCGACTTCCAGAACCCTCAGCTGGCAGAGTAAGAGGTGGACCACAGCCCGGGGACAAGTCAGCATGTGGCAGTTTAAACAAGAGCCCCGAAGCAGCAGGTATAGCTTCTGAAGAGAGGGAATAAAAACAAACAAGATATTAGAAAGAGACACAGTTGTCATGGTGACTTTCAGTGTACTCACCAGGTTTATATATTCAGTCTATACCTTTAAAAACTCCACTTCAGCCTACATGCTTAGAAAGGCCTTTGTTATCTTACGAACTAGATAAATATTCTCCTCTCTTTTCTTTTAAGGTTTTATTTTAATCCATTTAGATTTGAAATTTACTTTGGGTATATGACCTGAAGCAGAGAAATACCTTTATTTTATAACAAGATTTAATTACAACACTTTTTGGCTGAGCATGGTGGCTCATGCCCATAATCCCAGCATTTTGGGAGGCTAAGGCGGGTGGATCGCTTGAGGCCAGGAGTTTTAAACCAGCCTGGCCAACATGGTGAAACCCCATCTCTACTAAAAATACAAAAATAAGCTGGGCGTGGTGGTGCGTGCCTGTAATCCCAGCTACTCCAGAGGCTGAGGCACAAGAATGGCTTGAATCCAGGAGGCAGAGGTTACAGTGAGCCAAGATCGTGCCGCTGTACTCCAGCCTGGGAGACAAAATCAAACTGTCTTAAAAACAAAAGACATTTCTCTTTCTTTAACATGATTAGCAGACAAAAATCATGTCCACATACACCAACATCTGTGGCTTAAAAAAAAAAATCCTGGAGGTAAGGTTAGCTGAAATAAAAAGCTGAAAATGCACAAGCAAGACAGGAGCTCCATTCTGACCTCACTGCTGGACTTTCTGGGGCTTTGCTGCTTCTACCACCACATAAGAGCCTATAGAGCCACCTGAAGGGCTCAGGGAGGGCTTGAGAACACAAGTTCTCTCTGTTACCAGGCAGGTGCCAATGATAATTCTGAAGAGCACAAAGCCCCTGGAACAAAAGGTGTAGGGGATGAATGTGAACCCTCCCTATCCTCCATGTGAACAGAATCAAGCTGTGACTCTACTCAACTGGAATCAAACTGATACTCATTTAGTTAGGGCCACAGGGTACATTGAAGTTATTGTAATTGGCTCAAAGTTTCAAAATCTCATTCTACGGAATGTTTTCATTGGGGTGTCTGGAGCTTAACCTCCTTAGACCACTCTTGTGGGAGGGAGGCGGCACTCACAAATCCCACCAGCAGCCCTGAGACCCACACAACTAAGGCAGCACTTACGTCGAAGAGGAGAGGGTTGTACACCATGAGTGGGAGCTCAATATGGCCCAGGTGCCCGGAGCAGTTGTTGAAGTCCTGCACGCAGGTGGAGCACACTTCTTTGGAATCCACGGGGCCCAAAGCTAAATCATACAGGCCGTTTGCCGATGGGTTTCCCAGGCTGTCCAGGAACCGAGGGTTTGTAATGGATTTAACACTTAATTTCCTATGGGGATAAAAAAGATCAAGAGGAAAACTAAGGTTACCAACCTCCTGATGTTTCCTTGATTATTTAATGCCTATTTGACAGCTCCAGAGGGCACAATCTGTCTGCCTTGCTCACCAGTGTACCCCAATACTAAGTGCAGAGTTGGTACTCAATAGTTAATATATACATATGTACGAAATGAATGAGTTAAAAAAAACAGATTTTGAGCAAAATTTGCACTAAGTACATTGGTAAACTGTTTATAAAAAGGAGTTAAGCATCTACTACACACTGAATGATTCAGAGGCAACATTATTCTGTCTTTTTTTTTCTTTGCAACCAAGTCTCCCTCCTGTTGCCCAGGCTGGAATGCAATGGTGCAACTTTGGCTCACTGCAGCCTTGAACTCCTGGGCTCCAGTGATCTTCCCACCTCAGCCTCCTGAGTAGATGGGATCACAGGCATGCACCACCATGCCCGACTGACTAATTTTTCTATTAATATTTTTTTTGTAGAGACAGGATTTCACCATGTTACCCAGGCTGGTCTTGAACTCGTGAGTTCTAGAGATCAGCCTGCCTCAGCCTCCCAAAGTGTTAGGATTACAAGAGTGAGCCACCATGCCTGGCCGCATTATTCAGTCCTGATCTTAATCTTCCAAGTTGGTCATCACTACATGTACTTTTCAGAGGAGGAAACCAAGGCTCAGGGAAGTTAGGTGATTTAATCCAGGTGACATAGACAGAACGTAGGGGAGGCAGGATTATGGAACAGACTTAACTCCAAAGCCCACACAGTTCAAATGAAGGGAATGTGATGCAATAATCCCTGTACGCAGAAATAGTAAATCTGACAAAATTAAACACATGTAGTCAAACCTTACAAAAGGTTTCATCACGTTTCATGTTTGGTTTGAAAGGCGCTCCCATAGGACACTTAACTACGTTTACAAAGCCAACTTCGCTTTTAAAACTTTTTCCTTTCTGATTTAGAAGATAAAGACAAATAATTTGACACCCTAGAGGAAATCTGAAGGTTGAAAGGAGAGCCCCCAATGAAGTGAACACTCCCTTTAATAAAGTACAAAAACAGTGTCAAGTTCTTCATGAATGGTGACATGTTCTGAGTGTAAAACGATGTTCGTCTATCAGGAACTAAGCTCTCAGATCTAGAAGATTCTATGTTGCATGGCCAGTGTCACTCTAAGGGCTAAGGCAATTTGGAGACAGATCTGCTGTGGCTCTTGTCTATATGGTCACCTTGCTGCCTGTAAGCTAATTTCAGGAGAAACTTGATCTAACTGAATAGTTATGTGTGTGGTCTCTTCCCACAAACCTAGAGTCCACCTGCAACCCTGAACTGGGTAACACTGAACATATTACTTATCTTTTGCTTTTTAATTTTTGAAATTGTAATAAAAATATATATAATATAAATTCATCATCTTAACTGTTTTAATTAGTACAGTTCAGTGGTATTAAGTACATCTGCATTGTGCTACCATCACCATCCATCTGCAGAACCCTTTTTCATCTTGTAAAACTGAAACTCTGTACCCATTATACAATAATTCTTCATCGCCTCCACTACTATCATTTTACTTTCTGTTTTGATTAATCTGACTACTCTAGGTACCTTACATAAATGGAATCATACTGTACATGTCCTTTTGTGACTGGTTTATTTCACTTAGCACAATGCTCTCAAGGTTCATCCATGTTATAGGATGTATCAGAACTGTCTTACTTTTTTAAGGCTGAACAATATCTCATTGTATATATATACTACATTTTTGTCTATCAGCCCATCCATTGATAGCAACTTGGATAGTTTCCACTTTTTCACTATTGTGAATGCTGCTGCTATGAACATAGGTGTACAAATATCTCCTTGAGACCCTACTTTCAATTCTTTGGATATGTACCCAGAAGTAGAATTGCTGGATCACACGGTAATTTTGTTTTTAAGTTTTTGAGAATCCACCTTACTGTTTTCCATAGTAGTTGCACCATTTTACATTCCTACTAACAGTGTACAAAAAGATTCCACTTTCTCCACATCCTTGTCAACACTTACTACTTTCTGTTTTTTGATAGTAACATTCTACTGGGTTTGAGGAGCTTTTTATTTGCACTTCCCTAATAATTGGTGATGTTCAACATCTTTTCACATGCTCATTGGCCATCCGTATGCCTTCTTTGGAAAAATGTCTATTTAAATCCTTCCTCCATTTTAAAATTGAATTTTGTTGTTGTTGAGTTGTGGGAGTTCTTCGTATGTTCTAGATATCAATCTCTTATCAGATATATAATTTGCAAATATCTTCTCCTATTTCATGGGTTGCCCTTTCATTCTATTGACTGTGTCCTTTGATAACTAACTTTTTTCTCACCTGAAGTCTGGGCATTGCAGCAGCTCTATTAGGATGATTAGAAGATATCATATAGAAAACATAGTATCTGGAATAAAGTTCCTCTCTCTTTGTTAGGTAGAGGAGAAAGTCCCTCTCACCATTACAGGAACAGGATGAAAAGAGTAGGGGCAACCAGTAAGGATTCCACTGGAGAGGACAGAGTTTGAGATCAATAGACTTAGGTTTAAAGATGACCTTTGCCACTTCCTAGACAGATATTTTGTTCTCTGGGCCTGAACTTTTACTAGAGGTACCACCACGAATGGGTGTTGTTAAGAACTGACAATGGGTGTCACTAAGGAGTGAAAGTGTCAAGAGCTGAGCAGCTAGCTCCTCCCTCCATCCATTCATACACTCAACAAATACCCATTGAGTGCTCACTGTGTGCCAGATAGTGTTAAGTGCTAAGGAAACAGACAAGAACCCCCATGCTTACGGCCATTACATTCGACTGGAGGAAAGGTAACAGACACAAAGTAAGTGTATAGTCTGTTAGATGGCAGAAAGTGCTATGAAGAAAAATAATGCAGGGAAACGGAAGAAGCTCACTAAGGAGGTACTTGGGCAAAAACTGAAGGAGCTGAGGGAACAAGCCATACAGTCAACTGGGCAGAGAGTTTTACAGAAGGAAGAAGCAAAGTGCAAAGGTCCTGAGGTGGGTGTGTACCCGAGGTACTCTGGATGCAGCAAGGAGGTCAGGGTAGCCGGAATAGAGGTGAAATCAGAGAGATAACAGGAGCCTGAAATGGCCCCTCCACGCCATTTTTAAAGACTTAATTTTTACTCTGAGTAAAAATGGGAAGCTGCTGGAACCTGGCACAATAAAAGGTGGCAGAATTACCGAAATGTCTCAACCCTAAACCTGTTTGAAAACTCCACAATTATCTTTTTAAAAATTCAGGCAATGTAAAACACTTCTGCTTTTGGATAAAATCGTATCCACTTACGGCGGTGATGATATATTTGGAATTTCTGGGCTAACACACTTACCAATGATACCAGAGCTGTGGCTCAGGACTTTATTCATCCATTTATTCAGATTTGAGGATAAAAGACAGGAGTGAGACACATAAGAAGCTCAAGGGTAGTGGAGGAAGGCAAATAAACACAAGCACAAAAAGTGACTAAAGCATCATGACAGAAAACTGTACCATGTGCAAAATGACCTAAGAAAATGAGGGAGGGGACTGAGCCTTCAGGTATGTGTGTAGAGCAGGGGACAAAGGGAAGTACCTCCCTTCGGCTGAAAGAATATTGAGTGCAGAGGGAAAAGCTTAAAGAAAGGCCCAGATTTTGAAACGTGATGGCAGTTTCTGGAATATGCAAATGGTTTAATAGGGCTGGAGAAGGGATGATGTTATAGCTAAAATCAGCATCGGTCTGATCATGGGAGACTTTGCTAGCTATGCTAAGAAAATGTCCTTAATCTGAGGGAGATGGAGAACCTTTGGAGGGTTTTAAGGGTGACAGTAGCATGATGACATTTGCACTTTGAAAGAATAATTTTGACAGCAGTGTGGAGAATACACGTGAGAGGTGTAAGGGCTGAGGGTGGACGGAAAAACAATTCAAATATGAGATAAGGACCAGAGAGGACCCAGTAGCAATTGGGAGAACAAGGAGAGTAAAGGACAAATAAACATGTAGGTGACACAAAGTAAGAGCCCAATAAATAAGTTAGATGTCAGGAGAGATTTAGAATTATTTTCCACTTTCTAGTGACCACTTTGCACTGGCTACACCATTTGAGAGGGTAAGTTACCCCTCCCTTTGAGGAGGGGTGCATGTCGGGTTTTTGATATGCGTTTAAGATCTTTGTGTGAAATTCAAGTAAAGACGTCCAGACAGCTGAACAAATGAGTCTCAAAATCAGAGAAAGAAATTTGCGTTGGGGATTTAAATTTGAGACTATAAATCATGAATGTGGTGAGACTGTCTAGGGGCAACATTTACCGTGAGGAAAACAACATTACCAGAATAGAATCTTGAAGAACATCAACATTTAAGGAGTAAAATGAGGTACCGATCTTGCTCACCAATGTGTCATTAAGGCCTAGCCTGGAAAAAACTGGATGCTCAATAAATGTTTGTGGGGTTATAGATCGATAGAGGAAGAGAGGGAGGCAGAAGTACTTGTCATAGAAATAGGAGAACTTGAAGACAGTAAGGTCTGGAACAAAGGAGAGTTTCAAGAGAGTGCATCCGAGAACATCAAACGCTACCGTGATCAAAATGAAGAATAGAGTTCCCTTGATTTAACGACCAAACAGAGAATATAGCGAGGTCCTAGCAAAGAGAAGTAAACGCCTGAACTGAGACTTGAAGGACATTTTACAAACAAGAGGAAACTTACTACGTGCCTAATTAATCGGGTCAGGGACATTACGGTGATTCCACAAACGCTTGTTAGTTGAGGAGACTGACAGATGATAACGCTGCAGACCAGGACCCTCCCCACCCCCACACTCCCCACCACCAGCGCAAACATTTGTCACTCCAGCCCCACTGGACTCTTATCCAGGCAATCCACGCCGGCCCAGAACGTTTTCAGAACTACGGCTCTCAGCAGGACAAGCGCCAGACGAGCATGAACTCAGAGGATACACTGGGCGCAAGAGCTTCTGGGAACCGTAGTTTAGGGCGCCGACCTCAAGAGCCAGGCTGGGCACGCTTCCCCACCAACTCCTTACTTGAGCTCTTCAGCCGAATACATCCCGAAGGAAATGCCCTGCAGCCGCCGCCAGGGCATGTTCTTGGAGATCAACATCCTTCAGGTCCGTTCTGAATTCTGACACTCAAGAGAAACGTTCTACTCACTACCTGAGTATTCTTAAGCCCGGAGTCAACACGTGATTCAAACTGCGCTTGCGTGCGGAAATGTCGTTTCTGGACGCAGGAAAGACGTTTACGTGGACGAAATCACTTCTGCATAGAGGGTGGGGACAAATAGTTGTAAAACTCAGGTCGCTCTTTTATTTTGAAAACAATCAAATTTATGTAAACCATCAAAATAACCACTTAGGAAAAATTTCTCTGAGGCAAAGGAGATGTATAGCGCCTTTAGCTTCTGTGACAAACTCTTTCCAACCATGAGCTTGCAACCTCCTATTTTGTGATTGCTTTCGTCTTCTTCCTCTTCAGCCAATAGCAGAGCTGTTCCCGGTTCCCCGCCCACTTCGCCCCATCTTCCTGAAGATCGAGGCATGCTTTCCCAACATGCTCTGCAGAGAAATCAAAGATGGCGGCCGTAGCTGCTGTTCGGTGGCTGGGGCTCCGCAGCAGGCTTGGCCCACAGATGAAGGGTCGGCATGCAGGTCTGTGTGAACGGGCACACAGCTGCAGGTAAGAGACGTTTAGGGGATCCATGAAGAAGACCGCGAAGTCAGCTTACTTGTATGTTTCCCCGTTGGCTGTGGAAGTAGGCACGATGAAGGGGTTTGCTCATGCGTGCCCTTAAGGCCGCGTGCCCTCAAGGCCAAGTACGTGGAGGTGGTCCTTTGAAATAGGGTTCGCCAAGCATTTATTCATTAGAGAAATACTTGTTGCTTACAATATTCTGTAGTTAATTACCCCCAATTAAAAATTATCCGCCATTACTCATTTTAACCCAATCGGGAGAAGCGAGGAGAATGTGCAAAATATTACTAAATAAAAGGCATAGATCGTTACTGTAGATCGTCACTGTGGGGACTTTTGGCTAAAGCAGTTATGAGGTTTTCATAAAAGCAGAAAAGTCTAAAAGATCTGACCACGCCCTTTTGATCTGTGATAGTTACAGCTTGGAACATGTATGACCTCTTTGTGTAATATTTTTTTCACTCAATACAAATAATGGCATTGTGGGAATATGAGAGGCAGTAATGTGTAGCGAAAACTTAAGAAAAGCCTAATTTACATTCAGTGTTTGCCATTCTTTTAATTGGATAGTAGTAGACAAATTTCCTCATCTGCAGACTGGAATTGTTAACTATACTAAAAGTTTGTGAGGTATAAGTGAGATGTAATTTACAATATACTTTTTATATGTACTCTTCCTCAGTTATCCTCAGGAAAGAGAAACCACTCCATCTGGTATTGCAGAAGCCTTTATGCTGCCATTCAGTCCCAGTTCTTTTCCTGATAGCCATTGTTAGCATTTTTTCCACACATTTTCTTTGTCTGAAGCAAAATCTCTCCCTCAGCATCCATTCTCAAAATAACCATTATCTCTGTTCTCAGGAGAAACAAATAGCATGACTCGAAAGAGTTGATCTCTTTCTGAAATGTCCTTAGCCTAGAGGGGTATTCTTGTTTTAAAATGATGCCTGAGGCCAGATACTACTGGAGGAAGTATCTTTCTATGCAATCACGTCTTGACAATTTTCTGAATGCTACTGATGCCCCTGATGCCATTTAGTAAGGGGATATACACAAGGTAATATTAACCGTGCACATTATCTGTATGGTGTATTAACTGTATTTTTAGTGTGATGAGAGCATTTAAAAACTCAGTCACAGGCCAATGATTCTATATTTTGGGTTAAAAAATGATTTCATATTGAACCTCTGAAAATAGAAAATAACAGCAATTTCAAGTCTAAATCATTCCTTATGTGTTTGGTACGTTGTTGATTGTTGAAGGAAATGTAATGAAAAGCCATGGGTGATCTTCTGTATGTTGTAATTGCTTTAAGTGAGGTACTCCTTTCTGATCAGGGCATTATCTGTACAGAAGCAAGAGCTCACTGAATTGTTCTTTTTATCGTCATAATTGGGTTCCCAAAGTTGAAAGTTCCTCGCATTTCAAACCAGATTGTCCAAGTACTATTAAAAACGTCTTTCCTCCCCCCACGGTCATTTATATAATGAGATTCCTTGCTTCAAAAAATGTTGACCAACCAGGCATGGTGGCATATGCCTGTAGTCCTAGTTATTTCAGGAGGCTGCAGCAGGAGGGTCACTTGAGCCCAGGAGTTGAAGGCTTCAGTGACCTGTAATTGCACCACTGCACTAAATGCTGGACAACGGAGCAAGACTTTGTCTCTTAAAAAAAAAAAAAGTGTTGACAGTCTTGCCCATATCTTGTATCCATTCCTTAATGATATTGAACATGCTGTACAGACTATGTCTTCTCAGCATACATTGACATGAATTATCCAGTTTAATCTGCGATAATTGGAGAATGTGGGCCCAAAATACATACAGGTGTAGGTGAGCTGGGTACTTCATTAGTGAGGATTAGCATTAAGGCTTTTGTTTTTTGCAGATTTTATTCTGGAAGTGCAACCCTCTCAAAAGTTGAAGGAACTGATATAACAGGTATATTTTTAAATCTATTGAATTCCATTTTTATATCAACACATTGAATTCTATTGCATACTAGGAAACTGATTTATATTTTATTTTTGCATTAGGGATTGAAGAAGTAGTAATTCCAAAAAAGAAAACTTGGTAAGTATTCTGTCAGTATTCATTCCGCAAATGGTTGAGTGCTTATTGTGAGAGAAAACATAAGGGTTAGGTAAGGAGACAATGACAGGAAGAGCAGTAGGAGAGCATTCTTCAAGAGAGAGTAGCTGAGTAGGGAGAAGCTGGGAGTTTAAAGGACAAAAAAATAGAAAGGTGGAGCAGAGTAGTGGGTGAATGAGGAATGAGATTTACTTAAAAATTGAAGGAGATTTTGAATTAGTGTGGGTTAATATTTACATGGTTGATCATAGTAATACATGGTTATACATGAACATCATTAGAATAATTTTTAAGGAAGTTCTCTCACATGGTTGGAAGATCAGGCAACATTATCTTATTATCTCTAATGAGGTAAAATAAATGGTGGACAGCACAATTTAGCTTTTTTATTCACTGGATATATCCTTGAACAAATTGCCTCATCTCATTTATTCAACATTTATGGAATATGTAGGAACTATAACTTTGCAGAAGTGCTTGTTACAGCGTAGTACTAATGAACACATTTAATAGCCCCTCAAAATGCTAAGTCTTAGAATTGTGTGACCTAAAGAGTTGGGTTTATTTAAAAAGCGTTTTTAAAAAACTTCCTTAGGGCCAGGTGCAGTGGCTCATGCCTGTAATCCCAGCACTGTGGGAGGCTGAGGCAGGCAGATCACCTGGGGTTGGAAGTTCAAGACCAGCCTGACCAACATGGAGAAACCTTGTCTCTACTAAAAGTACAAGATTAGCCAGGTGTGGTGGTGCCTGCCTATAATCCCAGCTGCTCGGGAGACCAAGACAGGAGAATCACTTGAACCTGGGAGGCAGAGGTTGCAGTAAGCCAAGATCGCGCTGTTGCACTCCAGCCTGGACAACAAGAGTGAAACTCCGTCTCAAAAAAAAAAACTTCATTAATCTGAATGGTGTAATTATTTTAGGGAGGGCAGGGAGCCCAGTAATGTCAATACATAGGTAACTGGGATTGTAAAAGAAGTGCAAATTAAAACTTACCATATTGGCAGAGAGGATTTGGAGGAATATGTTTGTTTATGGGACAGTAAATTGGAACGGCTCTTGGGAGGGAAATTTGTCAGAATCAGAATTGGAAATGTGCATACACTGGTTAGCCACTTTGAAGGAATATTTGCATATATACATGGACAAGACTGTTCTTTATTACTTGAGAATAGTAACAGGTTGAAACAGCCTGAATGCCCATTGAAAAGTGGATGGAGGCCAAGTGCAGTGGCTCACATCTGTAATCACAGCACTTTGGGAAGCCGAGGCGTGTGGATCACAAGGTCAGGTATTTAAGACCATCCTGGCCAAGATGCTGAAACCTCAACTCTGCTAAAACTATAAAAATTAGCCAGGCACAGTGGCAGGCGCCTGTAATCCCAGCTACTTGGGAGGCTGTGGCAGGAGAGTCACTTGAACCTGGATGGCAGATGTTGCAGTGAGCTGAGATCACGCCATTGCCCTCCAGCCTGGGTGATAGAGTGAGACTCTGTCTCAAAAAAAAAAAAATTGAATGGATAATTTTAAAAGATTACTATACAATAACTTTTTACATTGAATTAATCAGCTCTATATTTAATAACACAGATAGTGCAGTCACACTTACACAGACACATGCAGAATGACAGCATGTGTACATTTATTTCTTAGGGAGATACATGTGTAAAAAGTTCTGGAAATAAAAATGCCAATTTCATGGTGGAGACAGGTCATAAGATGACACCAGACACTTTAGCTTAACCTGTAATGTTCTAGTTTATTTTTTAAAGATAATATATGATAACTTTTTAAAGTAACCCTTTTAACAAAGAGAACTAGTGAGTAATCTGAATGTCAGTTTTTCACTAGCATTTGTTCAACATATTAGGAAAGTATGCTGACTTAATAAAACTTTTTTTTTCTTTTTTTCTTTTTTCATCTATTTTATTTATTTTTATTTTTTCTAAATACCAGACTTGGGTGACCTGAAACTTAATAAAACTTAAGTAGGCGAATGAAAGATCTGCCAAGGGAATGCTGAGAGATGAAAGAATGTGTTATCACACTTGCTGAAATTACATAAATGTGAATTTTAAACATGGATAGAAAATTTAGTAAGTGTTATATACATCAGGGAATTAGATTTGATGAAATATAAAATTTCCTGTACTTTTGTTTTCTCATAAGACTCACAGTCTTAATGATGTTAATACTCTTGGGTATAATTCCCATTTGGAAAGGAAACACATTATATCTAACATAGGAACAAAAATACATTTGAAATCGAATTATCTTGTCTGTGGTTTATTCTAGTGAAGGTCAAGGCATAGTGGACAGCTGGCCTGCACCATAAAGTCATATATGGTTGAGAGGTTCTAAACCAGGACAGTATATCAGAATTATCTGGGAATTTGGTAAGAATGCATTTGAGAGTCCTATGCGGATCTTGAGAGGCTCTGATTCAGTAGGTCCAGAGTGAAGCCTGTGGTTTATTCTCGTATAACTGCATCCAGAGCTACCAATTTAGATAATAAAGGCAACACAGTAGTCCTGAAAGCTGTGGTAAGAATCCATAGGAAAGTGGATAGAGGAAGTAAGCCAGATAGCTTTATGAGGTGAGGATGGAAATCACTAGCCCTGGGTTATGGCATTATGCACCAGGCCAGAGAGGATAAGCAAAGGAAAGAGAGGAACATGTACCAACTAGACAAAAGAGCTGGCAGTTTTCTCATTTTCTAATTTATTCGAGTGACCTTGTGAAATAAGAATCAGCTTTAGGTGAAATCTGCACTTTGTTATTGGCCAGTGCACTGAGAGTAGAATCACTTATAACTACGAAGAGCCCTCCCTGATGGGAATTAACTTGTGGTTCTTTTTCTTAGGGATAAAGTAGCTGTTCTTCAGGCCCTTGCATCCACAGTAAACAGGGTAAGTAGAATTTTATTTTATTCAACCTAAAACTTGGCTAATACATTTTTTAACTTGACTAATAACATTTAATGTTCATACTTCATTGTTCAGAATTAAACTGTTGTGGATCTAGAAAGTTTCTTTAAAATTATCTAATCCAGCTGAGCCAGGTGGCTCATGAATGTAATCCCAACACTTTTGGAGGCCAAAGCAGGAAGATCACATGATTTCAGGAGTTCAAGATCAGCCTGGGCAACATAATCTGTGTGTGGTTTTTTTGTTTGTTTGTTTTGTGATGGAGTTTCGCTCTGTAGCCCAGGCTGGAGTGCAGGTTCATGATCTCGGCTCACTGCAACCTCCGTCTCCTGGGTCCCAGTTCAAGCAATTCTCCTACCTCAGCCGCCCAAGTAGCTGGGATTACAGGCACGAGCTACCATGCCCAGCTAATTTTTGTGTTTTTTAGTAGAGATGGGGTTTCACCATGTTGGCCAGTCTGATCTTGAACTCCTAACCTTGTGATCTGCCCGCCTCAGCCTCCCAATGTGCTGGGATTACAGGTGTGAGCCACCACACGTGGCCTTTTTTTTTTTTTTTTTTTTTTTTTTTTTTAAGAACAAAATTATTGGCTGGTTGCATGGCTCACGCCTGTAATCCCATCACTTTGGGAGGCCTAGGCAGGCTGATTGCTTGAGGTCAGGAGCTCGATACCAGCCTGGTGAACACAGCAAAATCCTGTCTCTACCAAAACAACGAAAACAAAAATTACAAGGCGTGGTGGCGCATACCTATAGTCCCACCTACTCAGGAGGCTGAGACAAGAGAATCTCTTGAACCTGGGAGGCAGAGGTTGCAGTGAGCCAAGGTTGTGCCACTGCACTCCAGCCTGGGTGACAGTGAGATTCTGTTTGAAAAAAATAAAATTATCAAATCCCTTCATTTGGCAAATGAGGAAGCTAAGGTTTTGAAAATGGCCAGTAGCTGGTTAGGATGTTAAAACCTTAATTAAAGACTTAATTCCATGTCTTTGATCTCGAAATGCAGTGTTTTTCTACCATACCAGTGATCTTTAATCACTGGAAGAGCTTGTTGAAATGTATGCTCTTAGAGGATGATTTGGCTGTAGTATACCAACTTGGAGAAATAATGTATCTGCCACGCTGACAATCATGCAGTGATTAATAATCTGGGTCCTGGAGCCTAGTGGTTTAATAGCCAAGCAACTAGCTTTATAATCTTAGGCAAGTTATTTTACCTCTTGATGCTTCTGTTTCCTGATTTATGAAATGGGGTTTATAGTACCAAACCTCAAGGTTGCAGAAGGACTTATTGACAAATAAATTAAGTATACATAAGAGGGTTTAGGACAGAGTCTGGGACAAAGGAAATGCTCAGTACATGGTATTTTATTACTGCTCCTGTTATATTGTTGATTTCATTAACATAAAATTTGCTCTGTTGACAACTCAAGAATAAAGTTCGTAGTCTGTTAGATACACTGAAACTTTGGTAAATGCATCAGAAATGGAACTTTCTGCTTGGTATATTTTTCATTAACCGAAAACTTTAAATTTCATTTGTGGGGAAAAGTTTAAAATTCAGTCCTTTTTTTTTTTGCCACAATATCTGTATGGATATTGATCCTTCTTAAGTCAATTATTACAAATATACAGAATTGTTCTTCTGTTGATGTTACTACGTTTAAAAATGAAACTACTAGGCCAGGTATAGTGGCTCATGCCACTAATCTCAGCAGTTTGTGGGGTCAAGGCACATGGATCGTGTGAGCTTGGGACTTTGAGATCAGCCTGGGCAACATGATCAAACCCTGTCTCTACAAAAAAACACAAAAATAAGCTGAATGTGTTAGTGTGCGCCTGTAGTCCCAGCTACTTGGGAGGCTGAGGTGAAACGATCACTTGAGCCTGGGAGGTGAAGGTTGCAGTGAGCCAGGATCATAATACTGTAGAGTGAGACCCTGTCTCTGCCCCACCCCCCACCCCCAAAGAATTAAATATAAAATAAAGATGCAACTACTAAAGATAGTGTTGGGTCAAATGTGCACTGGGACTTTACTACATCTCCCTGCTTGCAAAGCATTGAGATTTTCAGCAGCTCGCTTATCTATAAATAGGCACCTGAAATGTAAACCATAGAAATGGACCTCTGAGATTATTCTCAGCATTTCAATGAGAATGGCCCAGAGCCACCTTCAAGTCAAAGAAGTTGTAGAAATTATGTATATAATTGTGACTTAACTGGCCCTTAAAATCCAAGAATTATTTATTTATCCATTAGAATTAGACAGTTATTGTGTAGTTCTAGAGGGAAAGACTGAGACAGCGCTGAGAAGGGGTTATATCACTGAGCTAGGGAAAGGAATTCTAAGCAGACAGTTTAGAAAAGACAGCAATGTGGAGAATGGGAAACCTTTCTTCTTGGGAGTTCAGTAAAGATCTTATATCCAAAATCAAACCCCTTTCCCTCCAAACATTCCTCACACTTTTTTTTAATTTGGGATGAAGTCTTGCTCTTTTGCCAGGCTGGAGTGTGATGGTGCAATCTCGGTTCACTGCAACCTCTGCCTCCTGGGTTTAAGCTATTCTCCTGCCTCAGCCTCCCAAGTAGCTGGGACTACAGGTGCATGCCGCCACACCTGTCTAATTTTTTGTTTCAGTAGAGATGGGGTTTCACCATGTTGAACAGAATGGTCTTGATCTCTGGACCTCATGATCCACTTGCCTTGGCCTCCCAAAGTGCTGGGATTATAGGTGTGAGCCACTGCGCCCAGCCTCCTCTTACATTTCTTTGCCATCTCATTAATAGCAACTACATTCTAGCTGCTCAGGCCAAAGTCCTGGGAATCATGTTTGTAAAGCCTTTGTTTATCCCCTCAAAAGATATGTGTGTGGGGTCTCCATGACCACTCCCAGGCTCAGTGATTTTCTAGCAAGATTCACAGGTAAAAATTATGACAGCAAGAAGATACAAAGCAAAGTCAGCAAAGAGAAAAGGCTCATGGGATAAAGACCAAAAGAAACCAGTCACGAGCTTCCAAAAGACCTCTCCAGAAGAGTCACACAGGACATGCTTAATTCCTCCAGCAGTGTATTGTAACAATACATACGAAATGTCTACCAAAGCTTATTAGAGACCCAGTGCCCAGAGTTTTTATGGGAGGCTGGCCATGTAGACATCCACTGACTGGCATATATTATACCAAGTTCCACACTCCCAGAAGAAAGCGGGTGTTTAGCACAAACCATGTTGTACAGACAGGCACAGTGAATTTGTCTTAGCAGTTCTGGGAATGGTGGGAACACTTCCAATATCCAGGTTCCCAGATGGCAGCCAAGGGCCAGCCTTGGAAGCAGACCTTTCTAAAGATAGTAGTTTCAGGCCTGTTAACTCTTTTCTGCATAATATCCAAATTCCAGACCCTTGGCATCACCACTGATCACCTTGGTCATTGTCATCTTGCTAGCCTGGATTAATTGCAGCAGTCTCTGTCCTCTCCTGCTTCATCTCCCTACAAACTGCTCTCAGTTCAGCAGCTGTAGTGACCCTGGCTCACATCACTCTTAAGAACTAAACATTGACTTTCCATTAATATAATTTGAATAAAAACTGAAGTTCACAACAGAGTTCCTAAGGTGAGGCTCAAGGGAAAGAGTTTCTTGAAAGGGGTAGCAGAAAGCTAGGTCCAAACTAAAATAAAATACTGCCTCCTGCTTCCAAGTATGAGCAGCTTTCCCTTGAGAGCTGCAGGGAAGCTTCCCTGCTCGCTTCCCGAGGAGTCTACGTCAGTAAGACAGGGCTTTAAGGATTATAGGATAAGTTTTTACTTTGGAACAAAGGCCCAAGTAAGGCACTCACAGAGGAGAAGAATAGAGAAAGCAATTCTGGGGCATTTCTCAGTGGGGCCCCGATAGTATCGGAGAGTTGATGATGCTCAGGTTTAGGGAGCAATTTTGTTGGGCAACAGGACATGGGAGAAACTGCTGCTGTTCACACCTGAGAGGGCACAGTGGTACCCTCCTCCATTTGGAGGAGGGACTCTTGGTGAAGTTGATCATGGGTAGATAGTGACCTTGCTTTGGAGGAAATCCTATTCTGGGATTCTGCGTTAGGACTAGTTAATTCAGAGGATTCTTACCTAGAATTTAAAACAGAAATAGTCCCCAGTGATAGCAGACTTAAATATTAAAATCAGCTATGGGGTAGGGAGCACAGCTTAAGCCATAGTTTGTGTTGTATAATTAAAGGCAAGTCTCGTAGAGCTGAGAGTACAGTGCAGGTGTTTGTCTTTTGTCTCTGTATGTACATGTATATATCCACACACATGTGCATGTAGGTTACATACATAATTAAAACACAGAATTTTTGGTTATCAAAACTCACAAGGTCCTCTTAAAAATTTAGCCGAAAAGACTCCTGGACTGGATGCAGTGGCTCATGTCTATAATCCTAGCCCTTTGTAAGGCAGAGGTGAGAGAATTGCTTGAGGCCAGGAGTTTGAGACCAGCTTGGGTGACACAGCAAGATGCCCTTCCTACAAAAAAAGTTTTTAAATGGCCAGCTGTGGTGGCACATGAGGCTGCAGCCAGGAGCTAAAAGTTACAATGAGTGGTCTTTAAAATAAATACAGGAATTTTATTTTGTCTTTTCCACAGGATTCCACGGCTGTGTCTTATGTGTTTCAAGATGATCCTTTCCTTACACCGACATCCTCTTTGGAATCTGTGAGTGTTTTCATATATTTTCTAGTGTTTTATCTCGCTGGTTTGTGTACAACAGTATGTAAATAATTTAGTTGTAAGAACCTGTGAAAGGTTTACAAATGCTGAGAAATAGACTTTGTGTATCCTTTACTACTTTTTTCAAAAAGATATACATATTATTGATAGGGAGAGGATTTTTGGTTTTGGTTTTTAATACTTGGGGCCTTTTTTACACTGAAGTGCCCCACTCAGCTTAAATGGCTTGCTTTTTATATGCTTCAAGCTATGCATAAGATGCTAACTGAAATTATAATACAGTAGAAATGGTAGGATATTCTATAATTTCTAATCGGGATTCCGTGTGTCACTGCATTTTTTTTGTCAGGGGAGAAAAATTCTTGCAGAGAGTGTAACTGTAATCTTGCTTGAGTCTAAATTACATGTATCTAAATATTTTTCTTTATATAGCGTTCATTTTTACTGGCAAAGAAGTCCGGGGAGAATGCAGCCAAGTTTATTATTAATTCATACCCCAAATATTTTCAGAAGGACATGGCTGAACCTCATATACCGGTAAGGAGAGGTAGTTCTATTATTTACATAATACTATTTTAAATGTAAACTAAACCAGGCTTTCATGGCTAATATTTAAGAAACCATTTGAATACTCAGTATTTGGATGATAAGCCTTTTAAAGTGTGGAGTTAGCTTTGGTCACAAGACTGACCTTTTAAAATTCATTTTGTATTTATTTGCTCTTCATCTTAATATTTTCCCCATTTGATTTTTATGACACCATGCTCTTAGATCTTTCTTTCTATGACTGTTTCTTTTCAGTTTCCTTCACTACCTGCCTCTTCACATTTTTTTCTCTCTCTTTTTTTTTTAATTGATAAAAGGCATCATGCTGTCACCCAGGCTGGAGTGTAGTGGTGCAATCATAGCTCACAGCAGCCTGGAACCCCTGAGCTCAAATAATCTTGCCTCAGCCTCACAAGTAACTATGATTACAGTTGTGTGCCAATATGCCTAGCTAATTTTTTTTTTTTTTTTAATTTTTAGTTTTTGTAGAGAGCAGGGTCTTGTCTCACTGTACTGTCAGGGCTGGTGTCAAATTTCTGGGCTCAAGTGAACATTCCTCCTCAGCCTCTGAAATCTCTGGGATTGCAGGTGTAAGCCATTCCTGCTTGCCCTTGATCCACGTTTTTTTTTTTTTTTTTTTTTTTTGAGATGGAGTCTCGCTCTGTCACCCAGGCTAAAGTGTGATGGTGCAATCTCAGCTCACTGCAACCTCCGCTTCCCAGGTTCAAGCCATTCACCTGTGTTAGCCTCCTAAGTAGCTGGGATTATAGGCACCCACTAACACACCCAGCTGATTTTTGCATTTTTAGTAGAGATGGAGTTTCACAATGTTGGCCAGGCTGGTCTCAAACTCCTGACCTAAGTGATCCACCCGCCTCGGCCTCCCAAAGTACTAGAATTACAGGCATGAGCCACTGTGTCCGACCTTGATCCATTTCCTTAGCATGGGTATCTTTCTTAGATTTTTATGCTCATTTTTTTTTATTGTGTACACTTTTCTGTTTCAATAACCCTTATAATCCATTTGGCATTCTTATATGTCTAGCCTAGATTCCTGTACTTTGAACTCCACATTGTATTTCCAGCTCCCTCTTTGTTCTGTAGTCGTGGAATGAGGATTTATGTATTGTGGTGGATATTATGCTTAGTACTTGTCAGTACAGTGGTGAGCAGAACAGATGCACCTTTGCCCTCCTCAGTTTGTTGGTGGAAGTACTTACTTACCTCAGACTCATCATATGTCTAAACTACTCCCATCCCTCCATGTCTCCCCGCTTCCTGAAGTTCACAGGGAAGCACACACTTCTCATTTTCATAGTAGAGCTTGTAGATAGATGAGGAAGCCAGTGCAATTGTGTAGGTCAAAATATTAAAATTCTGAATTAAGACAGTGGTAGTGGTAGAACAATCATTTGTTGGTCATCTGCTTTATCCATTAGATTTTGAGCACCCTGAAGGTAGAGAATGCTTTTCGTCTCTGTATCCCCAGTGCCGAGCTTAATGTCTGGGGTCAAGTCGTAGGCGTTCAGAAAGTATTTGAATAAATTAGTGAATGAGGTAAAATCAGCATACCTTAGTATGCTGATAGGTAGTATTTATTAAATGTTTAGAGGATACGCAGCATTAGAGATGAAAGGTGTGGTTCAGTTCCCTATGAAGACAATCATGTTAAAATGATAAATAGTATCTGGTGTAGGAAACATGAATTGGAGCAGTGAAGTTTTACTTTGGTGTGTTGGCAATAAAAATTTTGTCCTCAGTTATCCTTTCCTCACCTTTCCTGTTTGTAGTAACTTCAGTCATCTTGTTTTCCTAGTGTTTAATGCCTGAGTACTTTGAGCCTCAGATTGAAGACATAAGTGAAGCTGCCCTGAAGGAACGAATCAAGCTCAGAAAAGTCAAAGCCTCTGTGGATATGTTTGATCAGCTTTTGCAAGCAGGTGACTGAGTTCAATAAAGCCCCTCTAAGCATACGGACTTTGAAGTGGGCCCCAATTATATGATTCAGATATTTTAAGTAAAAGTTACAGGTCCTACTATACTTACTCTGCTTTGATGGCTGCGTGCTTTAGATTTTTAATAGTTTAAGTATTTCACTTTTAGCTTTGTGTTATTTAAGAATTATAGGTGAGGAGACAAAAACAAAAAACAAAAAAAAGAATTATAGGTGAAGTAGAATTGCAGCTTTGTTGGTTTATTGTAGCACTGGTAGAGAAATTGTATCACTCTTCTACCTTAGCTTCTGTTTTTAACGTTAGGTAGGTACACAGTGCTCCCGGAGTTTCTGTTCTATTTAAGAATGTTAAGAAGGCTGGGCCACAATACACAAGAAAGAAATATGTAAAACGGAAAGCACATTCAACTGAGATCAGGGGCTTTGATGCTGGTGCTGTGTCACTAATTGTTCATAGCATTCAAAAAGTTACTTCTCAGAACTTCTAGCTCTAAAATTGTGTGGTTCTCTGGTTTGGAGCTGGATGTAAACTTCCAGGAGTACACACATAGATAGCACAGCTGATCAGTCACCATGAAAATGTACGTATAGCATTATCAGAAGCAGCTGGCATTCAATAGTTAGAATCTAGAGTGCTGTTTGGTGATTTAGGATTAAAATGGAAACTGGACTGAATCATACATTTGAACACAAAAAACATTAGCAGAAAGCTATGTTTGAGAATTTTGATGTGTAGCTTAGTACAGCATAAGATATATAGCCGAGTGATCGCATTAGATTATAATTTAGTGAGGCGCTTCCCTCTGCTTCTTAATGTGATTGACATCTGGTGTGAGTCTGCATTAAAGTTCTTAGTGCTAAGGCTTATCTTTTTCTAGTTTTACCCCCTCTCTTGGGTAGGTGTGTATAATCCTTCAGTAAAAACACGTGTCAGACCCATAGCTCAGTAACAAAGTGAGCTAACATACCAAGGAAAGGATCCTAGAAAATTTCACT